>VUQI01061430.1:11521-39679 GCA_015106735.1 Paratilapia polleni
CTCCGTGTGTGTATAAGTGATTACATGTGTGTGTCCATATGTGCTTGTGCATCTGTATTTCTCTTTTTCTCTGCTTAATTCTGCACCAAATCTCAAGGATTTCTCCTGTGCAGCAGCTGCAGGAGCAGCAGCAGCAAACTCACCTCCAGTTTATCTCCCCTGGAAAAAAAAAACCAAAACGGCAAGGCTGTTATTTCTCTCTGGCTCCCAGCTCTCATAACAGACTGGAAAGCAACTAACAACTTAGTCTAAAGGGTTATTAAGTTCACGGATGCAAGTCTGAGGTCAGCAGGCTTGGGAGATTTGGTTGAGAGCACTGCTGATATGACAGAACCATGGCTTCACTAATTATTAACAATTACCCAACAACACAGGCCAACGCTGCGTGTGGATAGTGGTGCATGTGCGTAAAGAGGCTCTCAGGAAAATCTCCTCGATAGCTTATTTCCAATCAAAACAGGCTTGATCTCGAGTGCTGGCAGAGAACCTAAGTACCTGAACATTCTGTACAAGTCAAACAGATTACACTTTGCGTGTTTGAAATACTTCCACTGACTTATCTCGGGGAAGAAGTGATCATTTAATACCCTGGCTTTAATCTTCGCCAGACCACAAAACGTGATGAAAACAGCCGCATGAGAATGTGAGCGGACTTAAGAAAACAAATAATCTCCCATGTCTCATCTAAAATGCGCCACTAGATGTCAGGTTTCTCCTGCACTTCCACATGAAACGGGGAGAAACTCAAAACAACGAGGGGTGATGGATGACAGCAAACAGGCCACTTCATCTTCCATTTTTTAAAATTTTTATCTGGCCCCAAATCAGGTGAAAAAAAAATAGCCGGTTGAACAAACATCATTTATTACCTAATACACAACAGGCATTTCAAACATATGCATCATTAACTTAAGACATTGTGTTACTGATTAACAATGCTGGTTATTAATGCAAGTTAATAACCAAGAGATCACGTAGATGATCCTCCTGACACCTCCAGTCTATTTAAAGATGCTTTACTCTTCAGTTTGATACCTTCCTTTACAGGGTCATAAGCAACACCTAAGACTGTTTCAGACAAGGTAAGAGGCAACACTCTCAAATACTTTAAATCTTAGTGCTAATACATATATTGAAGTCCTCTGTTATCAGTATAGGAGCTTAGAAATCAATCTTCTATTTCAAATTGATTTCCAGCTTTTATTTTCATGGCTCATACATCCTTTAGAAAATGTTGCCAAGTAAGCCAACACTCACTGATAATGGTAACTGAATACTTCTGTAAAGCCTATATTTTCTCTACAAGTAAAACTCAATTACAGCAGCATTTGTGGGGAAAATATCCATGTGAGTCATAGTTACAGACTTGAACGCAAACTTGCAAGACAGCGCAAGAGCCGAGGCAGAAACAGTGGCAGACTGACAAACAGATGAGTGTAGGGCAGTCAGATTAGACGATAACTCTCAGTACACACACTCACAAAATGAGCTCAGCTACATTCAGAGTTTATCCTGCTGCAGTCTATGGAAGTTGTCGCCCATACTCCCACATATAGACAGATGTACATATGTTAACAGGGCCTCTGAGCACATCACAACCTGCAGGAGGAGGACGCGCAGAATGAGGATGATGCAGTGACTGTAATTACTGTAATTTCGGCTGCTGTAATTACTTCCATCCTCTTTGCTTTTAAGAGACACATTAGTACTCCCTCCTCCACTGGAGTCCCCAAAGTGGCTGACATAAAAAGGGGAGAAAAAGTCTCTTTAAATCGAGAGCATGAAAACCTTTGAAGGGAGTTGCTGCTCTATAGACGGTGGAGAGTCCCTTGAAGAACTGGCTTGCAGCTGTAGGAAATGGAGAATAAGCTACATGGATCCTGATGTTTTCTTACTGATCTGATAAGGCATTTATTTGTTGGGAGGTGAGATGATGCCTCCCGGTGTGTGTGTGTTTTAAGTGTGCAGTCTGACCTCACATCAAGGATAGCTGCCAATTACAAACAGTGTGGGCTGGACTGCCTTTGTTCTCTTCTAATTGCTTGTCTGTTGATCCCAGTACCTCTGTGAGAGATGGGCTCATATACACACTTGCCGGTCTCTGTTGGCTTCTTTTTACTGCTGCAGGTGGCTGATAAACACATTCACCATCAGATCTGTTCCCACTATGGTGGTGACATCCTGTGATTTTAATTACTTACATATCTCCACACAGCACTCAGAGCGCCATGTCCTCTCGATCTATAACCATCGTATCCTCTGGACGGAGCACAGAGCTCAACTTCAGTGGTAACTTATTAGTTTAAATTCCCATCATTCTAGATTTATGTCTTTGAAATGCCTGACTCTTTTTCTTTGCTGCCAGGAGTGAGGATGCACTCTCCTCAGCTCCCCTCACAGCCCAAAGTCCCACTGGAGGAGGACAGGGAGTCTGGCATCGGCTCCACTCTTGACCTCACCGGCAGCTTCGAGGGCTGCGACCTACATACCAATCACCACTCCAACAAACCTTCACTAATGGAGGCAGGCACATTCCCCAGGGAGAAAGGTACAAGAGAGGCATAAAGAGGAGAATGACACATACATCTCCCGCGCTGGCAGCAGGTTTGACCTCTCTGAAGAGGTAAATTACAACAGCAGAAGCGAGCCACATGCTCATTAGATAAGGACATGCTCAGAAGACGCACAATGCCAGTGGGATCATGTGGCCTATCACTCAGCAGTGTTTGGCTGCATATGGGTTATGAATGTACTATGTCAGATGGCTTTGCTCTCTACATGCGAGAGGACACAGAAATCACAGAGAGTTGTGTAGTGGCCAGAAACGTACCACAGTTTTGTTTTATCAGCTAAAATCTTTTAAAAAGATTCTAGTCTAACCCACTGCTTGGCTGCTGTTTTGAACAGACCGATCTCCTCAGACCACAGCAGTAAGACCAAACAAGATCAAGAAGGTCCTTATCAATGTGTCCAAGATCCCTCTCCTCTTCATCCTCCTCTTCCTCTTTGTTTGCTCCTTGGACACCCTGAGCTCTGCCTTCCAGTTAGCAGGGGGTAAGTACTATGACCCTCACTGCCCCGTCAGTGGGTTGATAGCGACTCAGCCTGTTGATGTTTCACAAATAAATGAGTCAGTGAGCACCAGTTCAAACCATCCTGCTGGGCCCTGTTGCAGTATAATTTACCGCAGAGTTTGATCTGGTGACCTTCTGGAAATTGGGGAAACAAACAGTTTGATTTTTGTTTAACATCGCTCTAGGCAACTTTGTGATTCCTGAGACCGGTATTCTTTGTGCCTGTGTGTTTCTGTGCATGTGGGCGGCATATCTAACCAGGTAAAGTGGCAGGGGACATTTTCCAGGACAGTGCAGTGCTGTCTAACCCCGTGGCAGGGCTGGTGGTGGGGATCTTGGTTACTGTGCTGGTTCAGAGCTCGTCAACCTCCACCTCCATTGTAGTCAGTCTGGTGGCCTCCGGACGTGAGTAGGCACACAAAAGTGTGTGTAAATGTGTGAGTGCCAGAGTGTGTGCGTGTGTTTACTGTACTGTGTGCATAGTAGGTTTATGTCTCTGCAGGTTATTATTTTGCATGCACAGATAAGTCAATAAACAGAAAAAATACATTACCAGGGCAATAAAAACAGAGAATATAAAATTCCCATGGTGCCTTATTGGCAATGAAAACAAATAATGAAAACAAATCAATTTGCAGTCAAATTTTCTCGCTCAAAGTCCAATAGCAAGCTATAATCCCTATAGAGGCTAGAGTCCATTATGATTGGTTTGCTACTTAGCATTAAGGATTAAATTAGCAAATATAGTTTGTATTATTATATATATATATATATATATATATTTATATATATATAAACATTACCAGATTGTTCTTCAGAATACAGGAAGATTTACTTACATGCATTTATCCAGCAGTTAAATGTAAACTAGAATGAAGAGTTGTTTCCTGTCCTCTGACATAATTCAAACAACCCCTTGAATAAGACTAAAACAAGCATTGTGTTGTCTCATCTCTAAGTAATTCACATTTTCATTTTTATTAATCTCCTGAAACTGCTAGGCAATCAAATACAAGTGTGTTGTAAATGATGGTATTTGTTGGCTGCAGATTAATGCACTTCTATTGCATTTATTGTTTTTCTGTCTCTCCGCTGGATTTTGTTATGGTAAGAATAATGTGAAAAATCTAATCTTTTCATTATAATGAAAGCATGATTAACGTTTGTATAATATTCAGTACTGTGCAAAAGTCTTGACTCACCCCTCATTTCTTTATATTTTGCTTCAAGGAGCCAGACTTTCATGTAATTTTTTAAAAGTGGTTTTGATCAATAGTTCTCCAGGCTTTCTGAAGGTCTTTCAAAGCTTTTCTTTGGACAATGGCTGCTTTTTCACTCATTTTCAGTCCAGTCCTTGCACCTGACCATTTTCAGAGGAATTTTTTTTTTGTTTGTTAAGCTGCTTAACACTGACCTATGAATCATTCAAGCATAAAAAAGACACCTAACTGAACCAGTGTTGTGTCTACACATAACAGACACTTAGCAAAGAACCTATTTTAATTGTATCTTTAGGCACTTTGTTACTTGCAGCCTGTCACAAAAACAAGTTGTTCCCATCTCTTTAGTTGAATCTATGAAAAATGGCAAAAATAACACAGTTTGACAGACATAAAATAGTATTTTTGCACCAACAAGGTGATTCCCAAAGAATTATTAGCCAAAAACATGGCATATCTCAGCATGGTGTGCAGAGTGTCCTTAAAAAATCTGAGGAATCTGAACAAGTGGAGGACAAAAGAAGTGACAGGCATAAAAAAAAACAACAACAACAACAAAAAAAACATCTACAGCAGATCAAAAAGGATCTGAAACTCATGTCCTTAAGAAAGAGGAAAAAATCCAGCAAAGACCTGACACAGCACCTGAGAGATACATCTGACCCTTGAGTTGATCCACCTACTGTTCACTGGTCTCAGTGGAAGGGTGGCTGTCAATAAGCCATTCTTAAGGAAGGGAAACAGGGAGAAAAGGCTGAGGTATGCCAAATTACACAAGAACTGGACTGAAAATCACTGGCAACAGGTTTTATGGAGTGATGAATCCAGATTTGACATTTTTGGTTCATATCGTTGTTTATACGTATGAAGGAGGTCAGGAGAGAGGTACAACAGTGAGTGACCACAGCAATCTGTAAAACTTGGTGGAGGCTCTGTCATGGTTTCGGGCTGCATGTCTGCCAGTGGTGTTGGAGATCTTATCAAAATTGATGGAATTATGAACACAGAAAAGTACCATCAGATTTTGATCCACCATGCAGTACCATCTGGAAAGTGTCTGATCGGCAACGGCTTCATTTTGCAGCATGACAGTGATCCCAAACACACTGCCAATGTAGTAAAAGCATACCTGGATAGAAAAGCACACAATGGAACACTTACAGTCATGGATTGGCCTCCTCAGAGCCCGAACCTCAACATTATTGAAGCAATGTGGGATAATCTTGACAGAACAGAACAAAAGGCAGCCAACATCCAAAGAAGAGCTTTGAATGTCCTTTAAGAAGCCTGGAGAACTATTCCTGAAGACTGCTTAAAGAAATTATAAGAAAGCTGCGTAAGAGAGTTCAGGCTGTGTTGAAGAATAAAGGTGGTCACACCAAATAGTGACTTTCATGCTTGTTAGAATTATACAAGCTCTGTTGTTTGCTTATATACTGTATTTCCATTTGCACATGTTTCAATAAATCACTGAACCTGTTTCCCATTTTCCTAGCAATATAAAGAAATGAGGACTTTTGCACAGTACTATAGTCTTTCCCTTGTGTGACTGTTACAGCACACTAACCGACTGGCCTGAAGCAGCCATTTTGAGATTGCAGTACTGCATTTGCAATTTGTAAAAACAATGTGACATAAATTGTAGTCTAACAGGGTGGACTGAAATTAGAGGGATAATCAAATCCAACCTTTGTACACTGGGTAATGTCCCATCATCTCAGTCAGTCTTGTTTAAGACCATTATATGGTGGGGTTAAAAATGCTCAGGCGTGTAGGTTTTCCACCTTTGCTCTGAGTAGTTAAAGTGAATTACATCAGTATGCAGGGGCTGCCTCTCTGCTTCCAAAGATTTGTTTTAAATAAGAGAGCCATGAGGATGATTATAGGTAATTATCAAAGACTGAAAGATATGGAAAGGCATAAATGTTTGTCTTCCTGACGTCTGCCCTGGAGGTCATCATCATTAAAGGCATATTCAAAAGTAACCCATCTCCAAAGCAGTCTCCACTCAGCTTGGAATTACAATCACCTCTCCTCTCCATTAAAACTCATGTTGCATTCAAAAAGTGGAAGGTCATTCTGTGTAATTATATATGTAATGCATTACCATTTACAGTGGTATTTATGCATTTACAGTGCTGTTTTTTGTTTTGTTTCACTATATATTGTCAAATTTGACTTTCAAGTAACCTGCAACCTTCTTTATGGTCTCACCTCATAGTGTTAGAAGTGCGGTCAGCTGTTCCAGTCATCATGGGGTCCAATATTGGGACTTCAGTCACAAACACCATAGTGGCCATGATGCAAGCAGCAGAGAGAACCGAGTTTCAACGGTGAGTGAGAAAACATGGCAAGACGGAGGAGGAGAGTGGAGGTAGAAAGGCAGGCGGGGGTTCAGGGAAGAAGAACCTGAAATGGAAAAGTGAAGTGGATAAGTGGTTAGATGGAGGGAAGAGGGATAAAAGCGTTAAGAGAGCAGAGGAGAAAGTAGAGGAGGATGATGAGAAAGTATCAGCAGCTGTAGCAGCAGCTTCAGTGTATAATAATGGCACCAGTCCACTTTAATCCCATACCAGTAACCAGTGCACCAAACAGATGGTGCGTTAATCTATTTCTGCTAAAATAAATACAATTTATTAATCTTTCATAATATACACACGTCAAAAGTGAAATGTTCATTACATCGCAGCCAAAAAAAGTTGAGCCGTGAAAAGGAGATTAACAGGCAATCATTCTGAGTAGTTTATGATGCTGGTGGTGCCCTTGGTTAGCTAACACAGAAAATTATTGTGACCCACCGTAGTGCTTTTGCTGGAGCAACAATCCACGACTGCTTCAACTGGCTGTCAGTCCTGGTTCTGTTACCCCTGGAGGTGGTAAGCGGGTTCATGGCTCAGCTGTCTCACCTGCTGGTCATCAGCTTGAAGCTCCAGCCGGGGGAGGAAGCACCTGAGCTACTCAAGGTTATCACTGAGCCAGTCACCAAGCTTATCATACAGGTAAAAGTGTCAGTCACCATTTTTGTAATTCACTATTTGCTAAATCCATTAGACAGCAACTGTCTAATCACAGCATGTTAACTGTGATGTTACTCAGAGCAGGTCAGCAATATTAATATTTTTTGTCTGTCCAAAACCAAAAATCACAGGAGCAAAAATATAAGAAACAGATTAAACACAATCTGCTACAAAGTAACCTGCAATCCTTAGCACATCATTAAGAAAACATTACTTTCCACAGTTTATAACAATTAGGCTGTTCAGTGTAAGTTGATCCTGCATGAAGCATTTTAACATTAAGCTGCCCCTTTTTGAGGGTGTGGAAGTTCACTCCCCAGAAAACCCAGAAATGTTTCCTGAGGTGGTGAATTTGCCGAACACAGTCATCTATTTATAGGCCAAGCACAAAAAAGATAAGCAGCTAATGACTTTGTTTGAACCAAACAATCTGATCTTACAATTTTTAATGCTTGGACTATAGCGCTGTAGTGGAAAACAAGAACAAAGTTATTTCTTTTATTTCATTTCTTCTACATAGACCATCAAAAGGTAAGGATGCTAAGGTAAGAAATAAAATAAATAAATGATCTAAGCATCAAATATCTAGGACATATTTTCAAGGAACATTTCAGCTGGAAATATTAAAAATGGCATTTAGAAATTTAGAGGCATTTTCAACTGCCAATAAAAAAAAAAGGCCCGCTTATGTCAACATTCAATTCAATTTTTCAATTCAATTTTATTTATATAGCGCCAAATCACAACAACAGTCACCTCAAGGCGCTTTATATTTTAGGGTAAAGACCCATTTGTCTGCAAAGAAGGGACAACTTGTTTTAATAAATACATTTCATTTTCAAAGGTAAATCTGCTGTCCTTAGATGGTAAATATAAGGGATGGGGCCAATGTCAAAGTGACCAGTCAGTTTTGTTTTTTTTTTTTTTTTGCTTTCTGCCTTTCCATATAGTGCTTGCTGTGTTGAAAAATGAACGTACACCATCTGCTAACAGAAATAAGGAACTGAACCCTTAAAAATATTTCTCCTTTCACCCTCAGCTAGACAAGTGTGTGATCACAGGGATCGCCATGGGAAAGGAGGACATGAGGAACAGAAGCTTGGTGAAAGAATGGTGCCAGACTGACCTTGTTATGGTAATGTCTCATCTCGAGCCCTGTCTCCTTCACATGCAGACACATTGTGTCACTGTGTACTGGCGCCAAATGGAGCCTGTCACTGCTGCCAGTAAAAACCGTCTGGCTTATTTCTTTCCTTGTTTCTATCTATCTATCTATCTATCTATCTATCTATCTATCTGTCTATCTATCTGTCTATCTGTCTGTCTGTCTGTCTGTCTGTCTGCAGTCTGATCACAACTTGAGTACTGAAAACTGCGACCCCAGCCACGACTTGTCATCACATGTGAAGTGTGAGTTGAAACTCAGTCGTATCTGAATCTGAATCAGTCGTACAGTAAGTCTGGAACCCGTCTGTGCAACCTAATTTCCAAAGAAGTTGGCTGTACAAAATGTTAATAAACAGGCAATGTCTTCTGTATTAAAGGCCTTGCTTATTTCAGCAAGACAATGCCAAAACTGCAGCTTTTAAGACCATTTTCACTTGGTCTTCTCAGTTCTAAAATGCTTACAGAGTGTTGGTTAAATAAATGATGTAACACAGTGCTGTTTTCAGTTAGATATATGGTTAAAATGATTTGCAAATTATTACATTCTGTTTTATTTACATTTTGTACAATGTCTCGACTCCTTTGAAAGTCTTGGTTATGGTGAAAATGCAATGAAATATCCTATTATTGTGGGTCTCTCTGTAGGTAGACATTTGTTTGCATCTACTGAGATGTCAGACCTCACAGTGGGCCTTATCCTACTAGCGGTCTCCCTGGCTGCTCTTTGCACATGTTTGCTGCTTCTAGTCAAACTGCTCAACTCTCTTCTTAAAGGCCAGGTAGCAAAGGTCATCCATAAAGTCATTAACACAGGTCAGTATAACTCTGAGCTTCTAATATTTTTCTTTTTTTAAAAAGATCTGTGTCAACTGATTAGAAATTAGCCTGCAAGTGATCAAACAAATCAAGATTTTTCTTTTAAAGGAACATCCTGACTAGTTAAGAAATGAACCCTTTTAATCTCTTTTTAGAGTTCTTTCTATCCTCCATCCCTCTGCAATATGAGAACCAACATAATTGTAACTGCAATGCGATTACTGAATTTAGTACACTAATGCATTACATTACTGCTTTACAGAAAAATGTAGTGTGATTACACTAATGCCTTGGTACCTCGGTCACTTAATAATAATCCAGTTTAAACCGCTATCATTTTTAAAGAAGATATAGGGCCAATTTCTTTCTAAGATGAAAGAAATTGGTGTGAGACAGCAATTGGAAAAAAGTGCAATGGGAGTGAAAAGCACTGTGGGGATATACTAACAACGGACAAATTTTTGTACACAGATGGAGTAGGTTCATTTCAATAATGACCAATCTATCAAGAGGAATGCAAGTTAGCATTGTTTCTTAACCTCCAACAGCAATCTGGGGAAACATTGTGAGCTGTCCATGGTGCTGAAACGTGAAACACAATGGTGAAGTTGAATATGCCTAAACTGAAGATTTAATCAAATTTTTTTTGTGTGTGTGTGTGTGAGGGATGCCATGAATCCTTACAAAACGTATGTGAACGTAAACGTTTATTAAACCTCTGCCTGACTTCTTGGTTTGAAAAGCTTCTGAGGTCAAGTGCAGGTTCTAGGTCATTCACCGTCTTCAGGACATGACAGTCAATATGTTCTAATAATGAGTTCTTCCAAATAAATTAACACGAGTAGAGAAAATTTTCTCCCTCCTACCATGCATTCTACGTTTTTGAGGGTTCCTCTGCTTACCATCGACTTTTGCAGCCATGTCAAGCTCAAAATGGGTTAAGACCTGCAAAATTAGTAAAATGACCACTGCAAATGTTAATAAATCACATTGTGTGAAAGGAAAGAGAAGGCATAAAATATATGCAATAAGGCCAGCTCCAAATATACATGTTTCCATGTCAGATAACCTGTAAGAGAGAGAGCTCTATAGTGAGTTTTTGGGATGCTGGTAATGGATTTGATTGCCTTTGATTGCCAATTGCCACTTCTTCTCAGTTTCAACATCAAAAGGTAGATGACTGTAGAACTGATCTATTTTCTGGAAAAATAGATTTTTAATTAAAAGGGATTATGTGGACAATTTAAATACTTCATTCTTAATAATATTTGTTTCTCTTGTGCATCACTACAGACCTTCCACATCCATTTGGGTGGCTGGCAGGATACATTGCCATGTTTGTAGGTGCAGGGGTGACATTTGTGGTACAGAGTAGCTCTGTCTTTACTTCAGCCATGACTCCACTGGTAGGTGAGTGATATATGCTTTTGTTCTTTTGAAAGTCAAAGTCTGCACAGCCTGTGAATTAAAATTAAGATTTTGTGCACAAATGGAGATTATCTCTTTATTCTTTTTTAAACTGTAGCCCCCTCAATCTGTGGTATTAATACTACTACTACTACTACTACTAATAATAATAACTTTATTTATATAGCACCTTTAAGAGCAGAATTTACAAAATGCTTTGGCAGACAGACAAAGCAGACCATTATATGTTTAGTGGATTAAAGGTTATTCAGGGGCCATCTTTACAGGCCATATTCTGTTGGAAAAAACCTTCCTTTTTCTGCCAGCTAATGCAAAGGGCAAGCAATGCCCACAAATCCTCTTACAAAGCGCCTATAATAAGAGGCTTGGCCTATGAAGCTCTAAACTTCCGTCTGATTTGTTGGAACAGGTCACTCTCAAACGGTCTCCTTCTGCAGAGATGACGTAGCCTCGATAATAGAAAAAAAAAAAAAAAATTCTCCAGAGATTGTTTGAGTTTATTTTATTCTGGCTGACGTGCAGTGGGGCACTTTTTTGGTATAACTGGATGATATAACTGTATTTGGTCATACTTTACACATATAACATACTCATAAAAGGTTGCCTTATCTTTGGGGATCAGCTTAAACTTCATAGGAGCAGCTGGCTAAATTAAGTGCTGAGAACCTGCATGACTAAAGGTATAAAGACTGTAATCAATCCTAGAAAGGGGGTATGCGTGTTTTCCAATGATCATCATTGCATTTCCTATAGATGATGCAGAAAGGAAGTCTGCCTCCCTACTTTTTCCACAAAGAAACTGGGGCCACCAGGGACTACAGGAAGGACAAATTGTGACATTGGAAAGCATGCACTTTAAGTTATCAGTCACCCACTGCCGCATCTTAACTGATGTTGCAGCACTCAGCAATCAGCCACCCAACAATATAAAAGCTGGTGTGAAGCTGTTTGGTCTCACTATTGTTACTCCCCTCATCCCCTCAAACATACATCAACAAAGTTGTCTAACATTTCTCCATCCACTATCTGCTCACTGCTCTACCTCGTTCTCCACCTCAATGTCAGTGATAGTGTGCCCACCTTCATTCTGCTCTTCAGCTTTAGGGGCTCAAGCATTAGGGGTTCTTCAGATGTGTTAGACGTGGCACTTCGTGCTCTCCAATTCCAACACGTGCAATGAAATGTTTAGCTAACACAGGGGTACGCTTTGGTGAATGTATGAACTGTATACCTCACAAGCTGTGTGTGACAAAAGAAGGTTCATGAATTTTCATCTCAATATTTCATCCCAGTTATTGGCATCATCTAGCTGCTCAGCCCAATCTGACCATTCCTGCCCTGTGCCAAAAGGTTTCTGATTTGAATTGGCTGAGGATGTACAGGCTGACTAGCAGATGAATAAACATTTGTCTGACTTGCTCCTTTCTCTGGGCTGAGCTGGATTATTTTCAGGCTGTGATATTTTCAAGTCTTATGCCACTGTTGCTACCACTGTAATAAATGCGGGTTCTGCTATCGACAGGAATGTTGCCTTTAAAGTCCGAGCCTTAAATCATCAACATAGACTTTACAAAAAACATTATCTTTATTATACATATTGAATTATTCATGGAACTAAGCAAAGGATCTATCATGGGAAGACCATTAATATTCCCCAAAACAATCAATAGTTTCCTGTAAGTTAATGCTGCTGCAACCCACACACACAGGGCTAGACTAAATACTTGCAAATGGCAAATCACTCCAAAAGCCAAGCCACCCCCATGTAGAGGACTGCAATTAACACATGCAATGCAAGAGAAATTGTAAAGTTGTCCCTCCTGCTAAATTCCCGACACTATCCTCCTTCCCCAGATATTAAAACATATACATGATATATAGCTTGGGCATCGTGCAGATGCAAGGATAGACAACAGGAGAGCAACACGGTCCATCAACGCCACACAGCCCTCCCAACAACCCACTTTTATCTCTTTTCAGCATTTCCCCTCACTCTTAATTACACACACCTGTTCCCCATCACAGTGTCTCACTCATGAAACCTCACCTCAGTATCTGGCCATCAGTTACATCACAGAGCTCATGCCATGTTGTGTATAGAAGAAAACCTGAAACACTTTTAAAAATACCAGGATTTCACAGCAAATGTACTGCTTTAATTATGATCATTTGGAGGTTAGGGATAAGCAGGCGGCTCTGAGAATGATTTCTGAATTTTTACCAACCTTTCCTCTTAGGTGGGTATGGAGCAATAAAATTGTTATTCAGAGGTTTTTGAACTTAGCCATTTAGTTTCTGCACAGCTTTTTTGAATATCTGGAATAGTGAAACTATCAATCACAGCAGCACGGTGTCTATCCAGCTGATCCAATCTAGCACAAACCCTTTGAAAACAAATCTGATCCAACCACACCTTCTTCTGTGGTGTTAATCCTGACCAAATCTATATGGTATTTCCTCCCTATGGAGCTTGAATCACAAGTATCCACACAGTGGAGGTCTGCAGCCAGACACCTCTCTTTTCCCTAGACCGCGTCACTCTAAACACTGAAATCAATGAAGGTATGCATTAAATACATGATGCAGGTTAAAGTTTTCTCTTGGTTTAGATTGAGTAACTTCTGGAAATCAGTTCTTATCCTTGAATATGCTAGGACAGTGTATCACTGAAAGACTTCAAGTTACTTTGTTTTTCAGCTGTTACAATGAGGCACACACAGAGAGAACTGCAGTGAGAGACAACAACTCAGAGCTTTTAATATCAACCAAACCTGAAAGAATTACTGTTGAGGTCTGGCAGCTCATAAACCACACTCTTTTTTTCCAAGGCCACTGGTTTCTGCTCTAAGATATAAATTATAACACCACTACCTCCAAACAGACATTTAGTGTTACCCTGATAAATTGTTAATAGATGGTCCAAAGGTTTACTGTATTACTGTTTCATTTAACAAATGCTTGTGCTCTCATACTGATGAGAAAATACCTCAAATTTCCTTGTTTAGCAGTGGCCTATTTGTTAACTAGACAGGGCCAAATAAGGACATGAACCTCCTTGCTTCCGCTGATACAGTCTTGTTGAGTTTGTAAGAGCATGTTGCATAACTGGCACTGTATGTTGCTGGCTAAAAGAAGCATGTAAAATTGAGTCATCGGTCTGTTACACAGTGATAAATATGAGATGAGAATAATTTCTCATTTCAAACAGGAGTAATTAACCAGCTTGAAATAATGCAAAAAGACAAGAGACTATAAGCGCAGAAAATGATTCTTAATCCACAAATAGACTTCTGTCTGCATTTTAGCTCTACCTCTCCTTGCAACCTCAATATTACCATGTTGTAGCATCATGCATAGAAAGCGGCCAGTCAAATCGATAGAGAGTAATTGTTTTTAGAAAATTTCAGTACATTTAACTACAGTTTATGGTTAAGATTTTTGAAAAGCTCGTGGCTAAGCAGCTTACTGCTCTTTTGGACAAATACAGCATTCTTGATAAATTTCAGTCTGGCTTTTGTTCAGCTCATTCCTCTGAAACAGCTTTTCTTAGACAATGACATCTTGATGCATAGTGATGCAGGAGAATGTTCTGTTTTACTGATGTTGGACCTGACCTCTGCCTTTGACACTGTTGACCATCACATTATGCTCAATAGGTGGATGGGTATTGTGGGCTTAGCTTTGGAGTGGTTCTCTTCATATCTGTTCTATCTTTTTCTGTGGCTGCTTCTAAGTACAGGTCCTCTTCTACTTCTCTTGCCTACGGTGTGCCACAAGGTTCTGTTTTGGGGCCTTTATTGTTTCTGTTATATATATACGCAGATGATATTCAGTTCTATATCTCTTTTAAGCCCCCAAGATGTTTCTAGGTAACAGACCTTGCATAAGGGCTTAGACTCTATTAAAAGTTCGATGGCAGACAATTTTCTCCCACTTAATAACCAGAAAACAGAAGTCCTTTTGGGCACAAATCTCAGGTTCGTTCTTGTTTTTATCACTTAAGAAATATTGCCAAGGTAAGTTCCATTGTGTCACGCTCTGAACGGGAGATTATTATTCATTACCTTTATTTCATCTCGTTTGGATTACTGTAATTCATTGTTTACTTGTCTTAACAAAATCTCCTTAGAACGTCTGCAGGTTGTTCAGAACACTGCTGCGAGGCTTCCGACTAGGTCTTCTAAGTACTCACATGTCACATCGTTGTTAATTCTGTTTCATTGGCTCCCCATTAACTTTAGGGTCCACTTTAAGATTCTGGTTTTGACTTTTAGAGCTCTGCATGGACAAGCAACGACAAGCATCAATGAACTTTTACATCCATACATCCCCAGCAGAACCCTGAGGTCATGTAATTAGGGCCTGCTGGCTATGCAATGCTGAGAACTAAAGGCAACAAAGCTATTGCAACAGTGGCAACTTGAGAACTGTGGATTTGCTAGTCTCTTTTAAAAGGCAGCTAAAACCAATTTTTTAAAGCTTGCTTTTATGTAACTTTTTGTCTTTATGCCTTTAGGATGTTGGTTGTGAAGCACTTTGTAATATTTATCTTGAAAGGTGCTATATTTTTACTTACTTACTTTACTTACATAAATAATAAGGGAGTGTTTTCCTTCTTCAGTTGTCAGGTGCTGTCAAGCAACCTCTTCTTGACAGCCAAGTCTTCTTATCTGCCAAAGATATATTTTAGCCTCTGTACTATATAAGGGTTGCTTTTTTAATTAAAATATTGGCTGGTGTTCATCTTAAATACCACATACAAAAAATATTTCCTATTTTGTCTCTTTATCTGTGATGTCATTTGATAAATCATTTGAATAGCTCAAATAAGTGTTAAGCCACTTTTTAAGAACAGTTTTCATAACTCTCAGCAGGGTTCTTGTAATATTTACTTTTCTTATTATTGTGACTGCATGCACGAGGGTAATTTCTGAGATTTATTATTGGTGACATTTGCATTTGTCACAAAAACATCTTAAGAGCTTTCAATGCAGCTTAGTGATGCTCTATGAATATCTCAACAGGAACAGTTATATTTTCTGGTAAACCATCACTCTATGCTGTACTTATTTTCTTGTTTCATTTGACATGGTGTGGGTCATCTTCATCAGGTATTGGTGTCGTCAGTTTAGAGCGGGCCTATCCTCTTACCCTTGGGTCCAACATTGGCACAACTGCCACAGCCCTGCTGGCAGCTTTGGCCAGTCCTGGGAACAAACTTGCAGCTGCCATACAGGTACTTTTCCTTTTAAAATTAGTTACAAAGGCAATTTAAATACAATAAAATAAAGGTTGATAATATACAACCCCATTTGCAGAGAAGGTGGGATGCATTGGAAAATGTCCTTAAAAACAAAACAAATATATCACATGTTGAAACTGAAAACTATTGTCAATTATATATTCAGTTTAAATAATTTGCATATCATTAGATTCTGCTTTTTAATTACATTTTTCACAGCTTCTTTTCAAAATCAGGTTGTATGACATTTTGGAAGATGTTTTTATGTAGTAATACAAGGTTAAATGTAGCACGGACCTCACAGGATCGATCAGTGTGTTGCTCTGGTCATTGTACCATACTACCAGAACTCAATCTGCTGATGATTTTTAGAGACTTTACATATGTATTTGCTGCACTTGAACTCTTATTTATTGGATCTCTCTTTTTCTTCTGTGTACACAGATTGCTCTGTGTCACCTCTTCTTCAATGTTTCTGGCATTCTGCTGTGGTATCCTCTACCATTCATGCGTCTACCGATAAGGATGGCTCGCGTTCTCGGTGCACGCACTGCCAAGTACCGCTGGTTTGCAGTCTTGTATCTCCTGCTCTGCTTCCTGCTCCTTCCATCACTAGTGCTGGGCCTCTCACTGGCTGGCTGGCAGGTGATGGCTGGAGTTGGGGGTCCTTTCTTGGGTGTTACCATCTTCATTACCATGGTAAATGTAATGCAGACCCGCAGCCCCCATCACCTGCCCACCAAGCTCCAGAACTGGGACTTCCTCCCTAAGTGGATGCACTCTCTCAAACCACTCGACCACCTGATCACCAAGGCAACTAGCTGCTGCAGCTTCTCTTGCGATGAGGGACAACTAGAAGAAGAGGAGGCGCACATATCTCCTAGCGCAACTTCTTGCAACACACACAGAGAGTTTGCTCAGCTTGCTTACAACAATCCAGTCATGGACTGTCTGAATGAGAGAAGACCAGATGTACCAGTTCTTAAACTAAAAGGTTTAGAGAGGTGCAACAGCACTCCTCTGTAATTCATTTAATAATGAGGGCTGTTTCAATTTTTTGGAAATAAACTGATTTGTGGTTATTGACTGACTGATCATTTGAAATGGAAAGCCAAGGGAAATATTACAAGCTCAGGATGAGATCTGAGTTCAGAACACACCTACAAACAATCACTGAAGCTAGTGAAGCTCACAATGAAGGCCCATTATGTAGCTATTCCAAACTAATCAAAATAGTTGGTAGCTGAACCTGAGGGTGATTGTTTAGTCAGCTTCTGGTTCTAAGTTCAAGAATAAACATATCTTTTAACTAATCATTATCTACTTAATCAGTACATCAAATCAAAACCAGGAACTAATAATAACATATATTACATTATTTAAGTCAAAAAACAAAAGCAGAAACTCGGAGGGTTGCAAAGCAGCTTGCAGTGACAGCAGCAACTGTAAGCAGACTAAAGCAACATAAATATGGTGTTTGCTAACAGCGTGTGCTGAAGGGTGACATCTGAGCCATGAGCTTGATGTGGGCTGGCATTGAGAGCTGTTATCACCTGATATAATGTGTAGGCTCATTAAGAATCAGTGGCCGGCCTGAACTCATGCTATACTTAATTTGGTGGCAGCAGTGGGCCCCAAAACACAGCAGTGCAGAATCCCTGAAGAAGAAATGACCACTCAGTAAAGATTAATGGAAACAAAGCAGGATAACATTTTAAAAATACACTATCAGCTTGGGAAATGCTTCAGGGGGTAGGAAATGCATTTAACCTTTCACAGTATGGACCAGGTCAGTTTAATAATAGTAAGTGTTTATACCGAATTTTGAACTAGAGATGTATTTAGAATGTATAAATAGCCTATTTGACATAAATAGATGATTAATCCTTAATTAATCTCACCAGATACAGATCAAATTTCACTCAGTACAGCCTCAATGTACAAAAATTTGTACAACACCATAAAAGTTTACAATATTTTCATTTTTGTGTAATTTGGTTCACTTTTGGAAAAGTCATCACATTTCAGGCTAAATGAATGACATTTAGGGTATTTTTACTGCTATCAAATGTCAAAAAGAGTCAAATTTGACCCAAACAATATGTAAGGGTTATGACCTCAAGGTTAAAATATGTTTTGGTGAGAAACACTGAATGTAAACACAACTTTTGTTTGTTTACAAGAACAGTTTTAACAGTATTCAACAGTATTTCTTTTCTGCAAATGCATTTTTTTCTCCACAACAGCCACCATGTTTTCCCAGCTTAAGAATCATTAATAAAGTCCAAAGATCACTCATTAACTAAATAATCAGTCATGTGTAGGAAGGGCTTATGTTAGAGTGGGTATAAAACAATAATAATTATTAGGTCCTATTCTCCACAGAATGCATAAGTGCTTGGGAAATATTCGTCCATTTATTTTATCCTCTAATGTTTGGAGAAAAAGCAAGAAAAAGAAACCAGCACTGTTTAGTCCAAAGTCTAATAAAACAATCATATCACCAAGTGGATAAATGTTTGATCATTAAGTGAAAATACCATGTACTCATTGGTTATATAAGTTTTAGTGGGCGACTGAATACACACACAGACACTACAAGGAATTCAAAGAATCAGCTACTTGATTTTATCTACAAAGAAGTGTATGAATGTGTAGCAAGCTGTGTGTGTGTGTGTGTTGTAGTGTTTGTGTGTATGCTTTTCCAAGTGGGTGAGTATGCACACTCGGGAGGTGTTGCTGAAAGTGTGAATATGTGCTGTTTTCTCTGTTGCACTGTAACAATTGATAAAGAAAGAAAAAAAAAAACAAAGAAATATTGACTCCCAGAAGGCTTTTGATGTAATGAGAGAACAAAGTCAGACACGTTCACTTGTAAGGTGACAGACAAAGGCATCACAAACTGAAGAGGAACTGTTTGCCTGCTGGTAAACTTTTGTTCAGAATTGTCAAAATAAGACTTCATTTATTAAGATATAGCTATACTGTTTAGTTCTGATGTTCTGAAAGTCACCACCATGCATAGCAGTCTGGACTGAGTTCACGTCACCTAATTTGAACCTTGAAGGCATTTGAGAGCAGCAGGAGGAGAGAGACTACCATAAGTCTACCATGAAACTCACTCTTGGATGCACTCATAAAAAATACACCCAATGTACAGCTCTGTTCCCTCTAGTGCAAGGAGATGTGAGTACTGATAATCTTTGTGTGGGTGCAGTTTGGATCAATGCTGGAGTCCAGCGGGGCAGGGTCACACTCCAGCCAAGTCTTTTTGAGTACAAGGATTCACAGTGAGGACCTGGAGCTGCCAGGGCTTTCTGCTGTTAGTTTTTGTGTTCAGTCTCTACAATATTAGATAGAAAATAGCACATATTATTCACAATGATCCACACATTCACACCTTTGAGTACCCTTTTTCTTCACCTATGTACAATGTGTAAAATGTTTCAATCGCTTTTCTGTTTTTCCCAGTGTGGTCACTGTGATCCCATTACATGGAATCTGTTACTTCCTACCTTATGCTCTCTCACACTTATTTACTCTACATTGCTTTCCAGGTGGTATGAAGCTTGTACGTTTACAACGAAGAAAATCCTTAAGTCTCTGTGGTCCTACGGACTCTAAAAAGCTACTTCTTTCTGGCATTTAAGACCAACTTGTTTTGAGTAAAGCTGAAGTCACACCACTTCTTTCAGCAGCTATTTTCATGAACCCTTTCAACCCTCAACCCTTCTAATTTTGCTTCCAAGGCATTATGCTTCCCTGCCCAACTGCTGATTTAGCAATAATCTATCATCAGCCTTTTCCTGCTGTGTTAGAGGTTGATTATTTCTCAGAGGCATTACAACATACTTAATCCACATAATCATCTAGGGACATCATTACTGAAGAGGTAAGGACAGAAGAGGTGTAATGATAAAATGTCCTTATCGTGGTCCTTGGGTTTTGTGACGTTTTGAGTTTTGAATTCTTAGTCAATATATTTGAGTTTGGAGTGTCTGAAGTTTAGATTTTTGTGTTTGCTGAATTTTTGGATTCCTGTTTTTACTTCTTTATTCTAGTAGATTTCTGGCGATATTATTGGCTCTTTGAGTCCTGTTATTCTGAGTTTCAGTTTCTTAATCCTGCTTCATGTCTTGATTCCTATTAGTAGTATTTTTAGCTCCCTCAGTGTTGCCCTGCCTGTTCCTCCCTCTGTCATGTCTTTCTATTAGTGCCTGTTGCAGTGTCTCTGTTTTCATGTCTAGTGTGAGTCTTGTCATCTCCATATCAGAAATGTGTATTTGGGTGTTTCCTGTTTTACTTTGATAGCTGGTTTTCTAGTGTCTCCCTGTCTGTCTGATAGTCTTGATAGTCTTACCTTTACCTGTGTCTTGTTCCCAAGCAGCCGTCAGTGTATAAATAGTCCTGTCTTCCTCTTTGTCTTTTTCAGATGGTCTGTTGTCCTCCCTGGTTTTGTCCTGAGAGTTTCTTTGTCTCTGCTCCCAGCGCCAGATATGTCCTCCCCTTTGGATTTTTCCACCTTTTGTTTAACTTTTGTCGTCAGCGTTCAGCTTTCAACTGTCACTAAACTGAAAATCTTCAATATTGTCCTGAAACCGAACATATGAACATACAGTGCTTAGCAAATTTATTGGACCACCACCCAACGTAGGGTTTATGCCACAGCTGCCCTAAATTAACAGTCTTGGTAATTGCCAAAATCATTTTTTATGTTTCTGTAATGGTTAATCCACCAGTATGCTCAAGCTCTTGAATTGAAATGATATTTTTAATACTAAAATATAATTATTGTTGTTATCCATGAATTTTCAAATTTACTGTTTTGCAAAAAAGCAGAAAAAAATAGTGAAGAACATTATTTTGATTAAGATGCCAAATTACAGGTATTTACTTGCATTCCTGAACAGAAAAATTAGTTTTAGTGGTTGAATGTTATTCTTGATTAATTTCTGACTTCTCAGAGAAGTCTAGTGTATCGGCTCAAATTTGGGTATAAATACGTGAATTCAGTTTGAAATTCCTCACTCCTGTTCAAAATGGTAAAATGTTGAGAACTCACTGAAAAGGAAAAAGTTCGCATTAAAGCACTTTGTGATGCTGGATGGTCTTTCTTGTTTTTATGACAGGTGGTCTTTAAATTTGTTAAGCACTGTATAATGTACTTAACCCTTTATGGACAACTGTCACGAATTTGCTTCTGGCCTGAATGCAGCCAAGGTGGTGTATGTATCCCGCCAAAAAACACAAATAATATATATATTTTTTTATATAACTGTAATAATAATAAATTCAGGCAACAAGGGGTTAATATGAAGGCTTTAAGAGTAATGTGATTACTGTGTGTCCAATAACCAATAAATGTGGTAATAAGTTATTTTTAAACAGCCTTTTGCTTTTTAAACAGCCTTATTCCTATTCAATGAGAAATTTCATAAATGATTTGATGTTATCAAAAAGCTGCACTACATTACAAACTAAAGTATGTAGATGTTTCTTAGGCCACGCTGTGACGACCTCCAGGCACTAGGTGTCTCTGATTGGGTTTTTGTGTTGTGCTTTGTTCTGCAGGAGCTAATTGGAGGGTAATTAGCTACCTGAGTTTCATCTGGGCCCAGTGAGCGTGGTTATAAACACGACAATCTCCGGGTGTCTTTAGATTTTCTGCGTGACTGTCTATCAGAATATCAGAGGGCTGTTAGAGCTGCAAAATCTATTTTTCTGTCCAACTTGATTTCCAGTACTAGTCACAAGCCCCGAGTTCTTTTGAACATTTTTAACTCTGTTAATCCTTGTGTTGCTGTTCCCATGGAGGCTTCTTTTGCCCTTTGTGAGAGTTTTTTTGAAATATTTTGTTGATAAAATCTCTGTTTTGAAGTCTCCATCTTCCTCATACTCTCAGCCTGTCTTGGATTTGTTTTTATTTACCAAAGGTTCACCTGTTTTCAAGCAGTTTGAACCAGTCACGTTTTCTGATTTAGAGGAAGTTGTTCATTTTTTAAGACCTTCTCATTCTTCCCATTTTCTCCCCTATGTCTTTTTAAGGAAACTCTTCACACTACTGGGCCTAGTATTTTATTCTTATTGAACGATTCTTTGTCATCTGGCTGTGTACTGGCTGCTTTTAAACATGCTGTTGTCCAGCCCATTATTAAAAATGACCCAAATATTTTGTCTATTTACAGGCCAATATCCAAACTACCTTATCTGTCCAAAATTTTGGAAAAGGTTGTTTTCAATCAACTTGTTTGTGAATCAAGGTGTTTGTGAAGAGTTTCGGTCTGGTTTTAGAGCCCGCCACAGCACTGAGACAGCACTTTTTAGAGTTTTTAATGATCTTCTTGTATCCGACTCAGATTGCTCTGTTGTTTTAGTACTTTTAGATTTAACTGCTGCCTTTGACACAGTTGATCACAACATTTTGTTGTCTAGACTGGAACATGTTATTGGTCTTAAAGGCACAGTTTTATCTTGGTTTAAGTCCTATCTGGCAGGTCTTTTTGGGGGAATATTCCTCTTCCTCTGCCCCAATTTGTTGTGGTGTACCTCAAGGGTCCATTTTGGGTCCTGTTCTGTTTTCGTTATATATGATGCCTCTGGGATCAATTTTCAGAAAGCATAATATTTCTTTTCATTGCTATGCTGATGATAGTCAGATTTATTTTCCTTTTAATTCGGACGCCTCCCTTCTATTGCAGCCTCTGTTTAACTGTCTTCGAGATGTTAAAGAGTGATTAATACGGTTAATGATACTTTTAACAGGTATCAGAAGGCATATTACCCCAGTTTTAGCAGAGTTACACTGGTTGCCTGTTTGCATTAGTATTGATTTTAAGATTATTTTATTTACTTTTAAGGTTTTAAATGGTATGGCACCCAGTTATCTAACTAAGCCTCTTGATTTATGTAATCCGAAAAGAGCACTTAAATCATCCAGTCAGATGCTCTTGGTGTACCTTGGTTTTTAATTCGAGTTTAGTTTGAGCCCTATCAGGTTTTTGCTGCTGTTGATGTTGTGGTGTCTTTGAGCTTAGTCTATTTATTGTATTGTGTTTGTATTGTTTTTAATTTTTATTGTTTGTCTTTTATGGTGTGATTTTTATCTTTATTGTGTGAAGCACTTTGGCCAACTTTATTGTTTTAAATGTGCTACATAAATAAATTTGACATTGACATTGACATATTTATTTGAAGAAAAAAGAGAAGGGGTGAAGTGGGTTTCAGTTTATTCATGACACATGGATATGCATTAAATGATTTTAAAGCTGTAACATCTGGTCATTTAACCCAGATAAACTACAATCTGCTCTTCATTTCTGTGTTTAAGGTGTTTAAATGGACATTATGCTTTATGCATTATGTTGGTTTTACTATTATGAAGCTCAAAAATGAAAGCAGCTTTGAGAGATTTTAGAAAATTAAGGCAAAGTGGAAATGAATGTTAGCGGGGGCAAATAAGACAGCAATTTAGATAGGAAAACATTGGGTAATCTACATTTCTACGCTATTTATTTTTTCATCTGTATTTGTTTCTTACTGCAGTTGAATTTCTTTGGATACCTGCACTGAAAGAAGAAATAGGTAGCTCAAGGTTAAAACACTTGATTTAAAGTAGGGCTGACTGACAGGCTGAGATATAGTAATGCATACTAAAATGACAGGAAATGAAAAAAAAATTGTGTTATAAAAATGACAAAAATAAATAAATAAAGAAAAGGAGACTGCAAGGAAAATAATCAGTCAAATCAGATTAAACATGTGAGGAATACAAATAAATACGATTATATTAACTCATGGCCACACAGTGTGTGTGTAGTTTTAATTATTTCTTTTTCTATTTCCATTCATCATCCCCATGGGTTAGGGATGTTTTACTGGTTTGTGTTTTGTGTTCCAGTTGTTTCATCTTCCATCAGTTACAGAAATTAAAGTTTCAGATAACACTGCTGCAGTGCTTCCCTCAGATCAAATCAAATCAAATTTTAATCAAATCAAGTTAATGCACTCACCAGCAGGGTGTTAAACAGTTTGGAACACTCATTTTAATGCAGCTCTTTGATTTTACAGGAGACTAAACAACACAAAACCTCACAAAGCTTCCTTCCTCAGTCTCATTTTTAAAATATATGTATGATGTATGTGCTAAGTGCACAGAGGCTATAGGATCACTGTTTCACAATGTTAGAAGATGCAAAAAAAAAAAGGCTGAAAGAGGTCATAGCCACTTGTGAGAGGATTATCTCAAAAGAAAAACCCAAAGCAATTTCCACTGGGTTTGTATCAGGAAGGACACACTTACAATAGAAATGAACAAATATCAATCAACTTTTTTTAATGCCAAAAAACCAAAAACGACTGTAAATAAAAAAATTTGTAAATAAATAAAAAAAAAAATCATAAAACAAATATTACACAATGGATAAGATAAATTATGTCAAACCTTCCACTAGAAAGAAGAATATATATAGTGAAAGATAAATAAACATTTGAAATTGCTTGAGGATCCTTTTTTAAACTTTGTAAAAGATTTGGATCTAAACAAAAATCAGTCTGAATAAAAAAGATATTTACTTTGTATAAATAGGAGAAACATTTTCCTGTGTATTTTCTTTTTTAATTGTCATTTCCTTTTCTGTTTTATTGTTGATATTCATGTTTTTTTTAATATTAATAAAGATACCAAAGAAACCAAATAACTATGGTAGTGCTTCTCTCAGATCAAATCAAATTTTAATCAAATGGAGTTAATGCACTCACCAACGGGGAACTAAACAGTTTCAAAAACTTAGGTAAAGCTCTTTGATTTTTCATGAGACTGAACAACACAAACCACACAAAGCTTCCTTCTGTCCCCCCCCCAGCCACTTTATGAAGACTATTAGTGGTGTGGGCATTTTGACTTACACATGAATGCCAACTTAGACAGCTAGGCTTCAAATGAGCAGACAGGAGTCAACTGGACCTCTCAAACATATTTTTTGTGTTGGTAGTTTTCTGGGCATTTTAATGTAATTATCTGACAAATAATATGGTATCCTATGTAGTTAATTGTACTAAAGGATGATCCAAGAAGTTTATGCAAGAAGTTTTGGTGAGTAAAATTTCAGTATATATATATATATATATATATACAGTATATATAATTATTTTTGTTTGTGATGTTTCGTTTTTTGAATGTTATAAGAATAAATAGCAGTTAGCAGGTATCTGTTTGTATGATGCATCTTCACAGTTCATGGTTGCAGCTCGTTAACCGCACTTGCTAACATTAGCTGACAACTTAGCAGTCCACAGTCTCCTCTGAATATGATCACTTCTGACTTCAAAATACAACATGATGGCGGCCAAAATGATAATGTTGAGGCTTCAAAATGGGGCTTCTCAAAATGAGCTGAAATAGCTGAAAATAAGTAGCCCAAACTGTGTCATGAGCACAACCCTCAAGTCACGGATAGATGCTTATAGATATTTTGACTCATCAGAGAAATTTTTACACAAAATGTTTTGGCAGCCAGGAATCAGAACTCTATAGCCTTCGACTGCTGCTGGATCCACCCAGGATTTGATCTTTGCTTCAATTCTTTATCTGCATACTCTATTTCAAATAAGCACTGTTGAGCAAGATTTTAATATTATGTTCACAGTCTGATATTGCTAGCCTGTTTAAATAAAGTTATAACTAATCAATGCACTGCTGGCTCACTAAGCATCATTGAGCTAGCTAACGTTATAGCTCAACTGAGGAGTACGCCATTTATATTTAGCTTACACTCTGTCATGGGTAGATACATGTTTCCTTCTGTGCAGTGATAAAAGAAAGGGTTTTTTTTTTTTTTTTGAGTAATGAGCTTATGATTTCTGGTAAGAGAAATTTCTGTTGAATTTTCAAGATTCCTTTGAGCACCAGAAGTGCCTCCATTTTCCATTATATTCAAGACTTGGCCGACACCTCTATATCTCCAAAACTCGACCATTCACACCAGAACAACTCAAACACCTAAACAGCACTAAAGGCATGGAAATTTTATTTTGGGATGAACCATTCCTTTAAGCACTGATGCACTTTCTTTTGAACATCCATGAGTTGGACCAGCAGATTATAAGACTGCCATGGTAAAGAGTGAGCTGGATTTACCAGTCCATCTATGTCCCAGCCCTCACCTATGGCATGAGATCTGGGTAATTACCAAAAGGGTAAAGTCACAAATCCAACCGACTGAAATGAGTTTCCTCTGTAGGGTGTCTGTGCTCAGCCTTAGAGATAGGGTGAGGACATCGGGGAAGGATCTTAGAGTAGAGCTGCTACTCCTTCATGTCGAAAGCAGCCAGTTGAGGTGGTTCAGGCATCTGTTAAGGATGTTTCCTGGGTGTCTGTACTTGGAGGTTTTCCGGGCACTGGAGAGATTCTATATCTTATCTGGCCTGGGAACACCTTGGGATCTCCCAGGAGAAACTGGAAATTGTTGCTGGAGAGAAGGACGTCTGAAATACCCTGCTTGCCAGCTTCCACTCCGACCCGACTTCGGATAAGCAGAAGATAGTGGATGGATGGATGGATCACAGTGATTTTTATGTAACTGGAAAATAGAGTTATAAAGTTTCATTATACTGTTTTAGTCTTGTCAAAAGGACTGATCCAAGAAAAAATATAGGAAGTAAAAATGAAATGGTGAAGCAGTTGTGTTTGTGTTTCCTCTTTGGCATTGTATTCTCCTCCTTTTATAGTTCGATAGCTCTTCTAGCACACTGTAAGGATTAAAAAAAATTTTAAAAAATCTGCCACTCCACTATCTGTGAGATAGGTGCAGTTCTGAACATGCTGCTGTCAGCTTTTGTTCAAAGTTTGAGATCTGAAGATTGAAGCTTTTTTTAATATTGAAGTCCTGATTCAGCGAGAAGGGTGGCCGTCCCATCTGAAGAGCCCCGCTGATCATTGGGTACTGTAGTAAGAAAAAAGGAAGAAAGTGAAGATGAAAATACAGATGATTTATATATTTTGCATGCATTTTTTTACTGTCTTTGAACACACTTGCCACTCAGCAAGTACGATAGCTCTGCCGCCGCCAGCCAACTTAATAAGAAGCTCCATTGTGGGTTGGCACTGCTGGAGCTTCTGGACCGATAAGAACCAGAGATCTGAAAAGTCTGAGAAAAGCAGAGGGCAAGATAGATAGACAATGAGAGGAAGAAGAGAGAAGGGGGGGTTAGACAAGAGTTTTTAATGCTTATGCCAGCAGGTTGAAAAATGATTATCTTGCTGCCTGGTTGTGACGGTGTGTATGGAGGCCTGACAGCAGCCAGCGGCTCTGCTCATTAATAAGGAGGAAAAACTGAGTATGTGTGAGAGTGTTAAGACTGTACTGTTGTCAACTAAATCCTGACATGCCCTTTACCATCTGACTGCAGGCAGAGCAGTAAACTCAGAACTTCTGTCATATTTTAATATTTCATCACATTTTGCTGTTCTGCATCAGCCTGTATAGTTGGCTAAGTCACAAACCAGATTCTACATTATAAATTGTACATTACATCTTTTTTACATATCCTTTTTTTAAATAAAATAACGTTATTTTAGCTGAAGCTCAACTAAATGAATGTCAGACCTTTTTATAATGAGGTAAGGTCACTATTAATGAAGGAGAATGAACTTATCTTCCATTACTTTTTCAGATCACCTAAAAGCTGAAAAATAGTGACAAAGACTTTCAATCACCTGTCCTGCAGAGAGAACCAGATTTTTAATTATTCATTTATGAATCCAACACACACACACACAACCAAAACAAACTACAGTTTGTTTTTGATCCTTTCATTTTTATTTTCAAGACAAAAATGTGAAATGAGAAAACCAAATTTAATCATCAAGTTTCATCTTACCATTTGTCCAGTTTGTTTGAACAAGTTATTTCATGATTGCCATGTGCTGATAAGAGTGCAGCAAAGATGTGTACCTTAGCACTGATTTGAGAAATGGGACTGAAAACAGGGTTTCTCTTAAAAGTAGAAACTCATAATGGCAGAGCTAATGTGTCATCATTTCTACTGATCGAGTTAGAGCTGTAATATACTTGATTTTCCAGCCTTTACCAGTAATGCCATTCTGCCAGTATCAAGCTTAGCATGTAGAGTTGTTGTAAAGCATGGTCAACAAATGCTAATATTTTTTTTTTTTTTTTTTTTTTTTTCCTAAGATT
>VUQI01061430.1:40367-69773 GCA_015106735.1 Paratilapia polleni
CAATGTCTTCATCTTAATGGCAGCCTCACCCATCCCTGGCCGCCTCCTTCATCAACTGGACAGTAAGATGAAAAAGAATACAGTCCAAAAAAGGACATCTAAAGTTTAATTTCAGCTACATCTGAATGGGAAACCAGCCTGTCCTCAGTGCACATTTAATCCATGAAGGGCACACACTGTTTGATTTTGAAGAACAGTAAAATTGGCAATTTGAGTTAGACAGCAGACTACTTTATTTGAAGAATTTCACTCAGGATTTAGAGTGCATCATAACACAGAAACAGCACTAGTGAAGGTTACTAATGACCATCTTACGGCCTCTGACAGTGGACTCCTCTCTATGCTTGTCCCATTAAACCTCAAGCAAGCATTCAATACCACTGACCACAATGTTTTACTACAAAGATTAGAATATACCTTGGGGAGTAAAGGAAATACACTTCAGTGGTTTGTGTCATATCTGTCTAATAGACTCCAATTTGTTCATGTAAACAGGGAGTCTTCTTCATACATTAAAGTTAATTATGGAGTTCCTCAGGGTTCTGTGCTGGGACCAATTCTATTTACACTATACATGTTTCCACCAGGCAGTATTATTAGAAAACATAACATACTTTTTCATTGCTATGCAGATAATACCAGGCTGTATTTATCCATGAAGCCAGATGACACAAATCAATTAGTTAAACTACAGGCATGTCTAAAAGACATGAAGACCTGGATGACCTCTAAAAATTAAAAATATACACTAAGTTTGAACAGCACTCCAGGGTACTGTGCTACAAAGCGAGTTCAACATACCCAGGGTATCTTTCTGTTATCTAGATTCACTTACCCTAACATTGGCAATAAGGATAAGCAGTCACATGAAGCTGGTTATCAACTCACTAAGTTAACCAAAGGTTTTGCCTGGGTGTTCACATGAAAGGCGTGGCTTTGTCCGCATCTGACCAATTACAATCATGGATCAGGAAGTGTACTGGCAAAGTGGCTGATTTTACAAAGGAATATAAAACTATACTATGGGAAAAAATGAAGCAGTTAAACACACGATACAGACTGAAAGTAACACAGCAGCTGTAAAAGCAGCGGTGTGAATGTGTTAGTATTGAAAGCACTCAACATTTGTGCACTTTAAGAGCTCCAGAAAGACTGGAAAAGATCTACTGTATTAATAAAGTTTGCCTACTTGAAGGCAGGAAGGAAAGCCGGTAAAAATGCAGACTGCGTGAGTTAACAGACTTATCAATATCACAATATCACATCTAGCATTAAGACATAGGATAATCTGATGGATTATATTTCAGTAATTAATTAAATTAATGTTTAAAGGGCAGTTTTTTTTTATTCTTTTAGCTGCAGCCCTGGTGGTGTTTACCAGTCTGAGAGTGAAGAATAAATACAAAATAAATTCAAACGTAGGCTTAGACTACACCCAAATCTGATGGGTCAGCAAGTACTAATAGGTGTCCTGTTTTAGGATAATAATAGTTATAGAACGATAATTTTTTTTAAATTCTTTGCAGTCAGCAGAAAAAAATAAGTCATAAAGTTCCATCTAAGAATCTATATTTATTAATGATGCTCATCAAGGAAAGACAAAGACTTTAGATGCTATTGAAAAACTTTAGACTTTCCTATTATCTGTGCACAGAGGTCTGAGGGATCTTTCAGGAATGGTGACGCTATTTTCCAGAGAATTGATTGGTCAGTAAGTGGTGATTTTATACCTGTTGATCTCTAGTCTGGAACATAACCTCCAATGGAGCAGGTTTAGGTTACAATGGTAATGTACCCTGGTAAGAAGTAAACTGCCTTTGTAAACACAGAAAGCCTAGGGTTAACCCTGAAGTTACCTGGATAAGATGTAATCCTGTTTCATAGTACAGGCCTCAGGTGTCTTTCGCTATTAGCTTTGTGTTAGCATGCTGTTAGGGTCTGTGGGTTTTTTCATTAAGTGTTTTCAGTTTAATTCTTCATTGTTATTCTTAGACCTCTAGTTTTTGATCATTATTAGGTATTTTTATTTCAGTGGGTTATTTTTCAATTCTAGTTTTGTTTAGAAGACACTGAGTTTGTTCTTATAGTATTTGGCTCCTTGTGTTTTGGTTTGTTATTCTAGCCTCCCCAGTGTCTCCCTACTGTATATCTTGTCTGTGTGAGTTTCTAATCCCTGTTTAGGTTAGTTCTTTTATTTCTTGATTTAATTTGTTAGTCATTGTGTCTTGTGTGGAGTTTTACTCTGTTGATTTTCTTAATTGTGTTCAGTTGTGTTTAGGTTCCCTCCTGTTTCCACTTTCCCTGATTAGCCCTCAGTATAAATAGTCCTGTCTTGCCTTGTCTTTTATCTGAATGTCTATTTAACCTCCTTGTGTGCTCCCTGATTCTTGTATTAAGTTTGCCTTTTGTTTTTTTTTTTTTTTTTTTTTTTTTTTTTTTTTTTTTTTTTTTTTTTTTTTCCCCTTTTCCTTTTTTTTTTTTTTTTTTAAAGCACCTTGTGACAAATTCAGCAACTTTTTGGACTTTCACTAGCACTGCTTAGTGAGTTTTGTCAGGTACACCTCTTTCTATAGCCGTTTAGTGAGTAGCAGAGAGGATCCTGCAGCAGTAACCATGTGTGAGCTGTTTGCATATGAGCAGTGTTGTGGTCTGTTACTGAAACAGAGGTGTGCACTGTGTGAGGAAAAAATAAGAAATGCATTTGCATTGTTTGTATTTGTGGTGGTAGGTAGATGGGGGGCGTGACGAAAGGATCTGCACCCATGGTTATTTAGATAAATTATTAAATAATAACACATACAGTACAGTTAGTGGGAACCTGTAACAGACAATAAACAGCTGCCTCTCCAGTAAGTTCCTCACCGCCTGGGCAGATTTCTTTTTTCCACCTTCATAGACTACAGCTGACATTGATAGTCTTTGTGAGCTAGTGTAGCGGCATTAGTTCTCCAGCTCGCAGCGGATCTCCAGAGCAGAACAAAGCCTGTAGTTGAAGACGATGTAATTAGTCGGTCCAGCCAGGGGACAAGAGACTCAAGACAGCTAATGACAGTGAGGGCCACCTGCCTATAGGAAAACAGTCTGCAGTCACATAAGTTTCTAAAAAGGAGTGAGATGTTTGTCCAGTCTCACTCTGTTGTTTTGGATAGATTTAAAAAACAGAAAAAAAACACATCAACATATACCTCGGTGGCTCCTCAGGTAAAATCTGTGGGTGGAAAACATGACAGTCTGCTGCTGCTAACCTTTTCTCTGAATGATCATTTTAATGGTATTTACCACAGGCCTATATTAAATAATGGATACAGGAAATGACTTGATTCCAGGAACTAGCTGGGCTCATAACTGACTGTTAAACTATAAATTCACATTTTTGCAGTTTACATAAACCAGATATGAGTTGACCTTTAAATGCTAGTAGGTGGATTTTGTCACATTCATACAGAATTTCCAGTATTTCCACTCCTTGTTATCTCCTGAGTTTAGCTTTATATTTACTGTAGAGCTACAAGTGTTAAAAATCTTCTCATCCAGCTCCCTGTCAGTAACAACTAAGTGGTGAACTAATTCTTTAAGGGTATGTTTTTCTTCTCCAGTCTGTTAAGAGTTTGTGTGTAGCATCAGTTTGGTCTTAGTTTTGTTGGTAACGCACACATCTGAGAGTTGTCAAATATCCCACATTTGATTTCTGTATAAATTTGGTGACAAGCTGTTTGCAGCTTATCAGAAACTATGATCGTGTTTGAACCAGTCACTCTGTGAATCACTCCTTTGACTGTCCTCCTACGTGACAAGTTGAAATGTGGAACTGACAGTTTCATTGGGAACAAATCATTGTTCTCGTTTTTTTTTTTTTTCCTCTCTCATTTATGCAGTAACACACTGAATTGGGTTGTATGGTTTTGGTATTTGTACTGCAACAACTTGAGTTCAAGGTGATGTGGTGGAGCACAGCGGCCAGCCCTCAGTCAATATTTGACTGTGTAAGTGTGTAGCCACTGGCAGGAGAACAAACTAAAACTGTCTAGTGAATGTCTTAGTGGAAGAAGAAGGGCTGGGCAGAGGTACAAACTTTCTCTCCAGTGTTAAACCTCCTCCAGATGCCACTGAGAGTGTGCAACACCTGTTCCCCATGTTCTCCAGGTCTCTGTATAAAAGCATCAGAGCAAAACCACAGTACTGAGTGGCTGCAGCAGGAGCTTCATTAGATGCATTTGCATTGTGAGCTGCTGTTGTGACACATCGTCTGCAAACAGCTTGGACTCAGGCCACCCAGCGAGGACTGGACACTCTGCTGTGGTGTTTGTCATCACTCCCTCTCTCTTTTTTTTCTCCCTCTGCTCTGTCCATCTGGCAGGGAGAATGATTTAAAAGAAAAAAGAAAAAAAGGGGAAAAAAAAGAACAGTACAGCAGAGGTTTGAAGAGACATGGAAGAAATGTCAGAAGCAGATAAGTAAGCTGACAAGAAGAACATGAGGAAAAGATAGAAGATACAGAGGGGAGAGTAAAAGTGTGTGTATGTTTCCAAAGCTTTTCTTGGCTCATGATGGGCTTTTGAAGGATGAATATGCAGGCATGTCTGCATACAGTTAAGGCAAAGAGTCTGATTACCTGATTTAACAGAAATCTGTGGATTTTCCTGCTATTTTTGTCCATTTGATAAACAATTTATTTATGCTTGAGTAAGTTAAACTCCAGTCATAAAAATCTTGTTAAAAATCAAAATCCTGGTGATTTTTCTTTGGTGAAAAATCAAAGTCTTCCATTTTTTGGATGCAGGAAAAGCCCTGGATTCAACAACAGACCGGCTTGTGTCACTAACGAGGTCTTACACAGAGGCTTTGAAAGGAACTGCACCATACTAGTCATTTAAAATTACTCACTCTATCCAACCTGAGTTAAAGATAGGAGCTTTAATATATAGATTTGGCATTTCATTTAAAAACATTGTCATTCCAACTTGAAAAAAATTACCTGACATTTACACAAGCAAACCTCCAGTTTCCGTTTCGCATTCAGTCAGATTGTTATTGTGTGTATTTAGACCAGCATGCTGTCGGTATGAATGCCAAAAAAACAAATTGTTACTCCGTGTTCATGGAGTTGTGCAGTGACTCATTCCATAGTGAAACTCGACTGCCCGGTTTGCTCACACTCATCCTTGCCCTGTTGTGTACGCTGCTTGGACGAAGTTGTATTTCCTGTTTCGCCAGGAGTTCCAGCAACTGGCAGCTTTGTTTGGGGGTTGTGGGTTTGGACTGTTTGAACATGTTTACAAGAAACTGTTCCACAGACATGCAGACACGCAGATATACAAAAAAAGTAGTCCAATTACTCTTTATATGGCAAACGCAACACTGAGACCACCATCAATTTTCTGAGGTCTGTAGTATAACCAGTAACTCTCTAAAAGGGGAAAAAGAAACCAGAAAGACAGATTAAAATTCAGTACCGCTTTATTAAAGTGTAGTTATATTTTGAGTAGGTGGAAGACTGTTCCAGCTGTTGCATCAGCAGAGCCTACAGAGCCTCTGCAACTCCCTAACAGACAAAAAAAATGTCTGGCTTTCTTGCTGCAAGTACAACGTGAGTGTGCCCGAACACCTGAAAGTGACACTTTTGTCTAAAAATAACTAGCACCTTTACTAGGTGACCACACACTGGACAGTGGTTCCCATATGGTGTGTCTTAAGGTGGGTCCAGGTGTGACAGCTAAACGTTATCACTGCAGCTGCATAAAAAGTAATGAATGAAATTTAAATTTATCATACTAGTACACATCAAAGTCCCTAGCTGACAGTGAGGAGGATAACATTTGTGAGAAGGTAAAACTGATCACTTTATGTGAGAAAACCACTTAAAGAATAAAAAGCTGTTAGGAGAAACTAATGCAAAAAGCTGCCTGTCTTTAAATGGCCTTCAGCCCGAGGGCATCATTTGATGGGAGGAGTTAACTAATACTAACATGATGCCAAGCAAGCTAATGAGGCACTCGTAAACCAAACATCCCATCTGAGAGAAACTGTGCCTTCTGTAAAAGGGAATGGGATCTGAACCATAAGCAGGAAGAAGATATATTTGATTATGTGAAAGAGTCAAACAGTAAAAAGTGATAAGGGGATGGATGCATCATCCTTAAAAAGTGCCTTAATCTGACAGTACAATCAGAAGATCTGATGATATTCCAGATGACACAGGCATTTTTTTGCTGATGCAAATACATTTGTGCCTTGAAATTTTTGCTTGGTCTTTGATGCATCCTGGGCACAAAAATTACAGTTTCTAAAGATGATTGAGATTAGCTAGAATATAAGGTATGACAAACAAGAGAAGGTCATCTGCATACAATCTTACCCTTTGCTTTGATTTTAAGTAATTTATCCCTTCAAATGCATGGATCTGTTGAAGTGAAATGATAAAAGAAGATGATGTGCTGGGATTGTATAGCTTCTACAAGTCTTAGCCTGATCCCTGCTGCTACCCATTATCTTAGATTTGTTTGGCGAATGTGTCTAGAAGAATGGGACCAAATGTGGAAAGAAGCTGTCTGATGTCTGCCAACAGAAACTGACCAATTTGAAAAATACCACAGCCACTTTGTTAACTGCAAATTGAATTTGGTGAGATGAATAGCTTGTTGGTTTGATGGGTTATAAACCTTCAAGAAATCAGTTGACTTGAAAACCAAAATGCCAGTTCTTTCTCATCTCAAGGCTGGTCTGTCCATATCAGTCCTGTTGGACTATTCACAGCAGAGTCACCGGGGAACAATTTGTAAAAAGAAAAGACAAGAACAACAGCAACAAAAAAAGATAATATTATAATGGCTGGAGGTTTCAGACTGCGAGAATTTGCAGTCAGCCATTGAAAACTTGCCCGAGTGACTGTGAAAACATAGAGGATCGTATTTGTGGGGTTCCCCTACGCATTCCTTCTCCTTGTATTTTCCATGTATTTTCCTGTTAAACATTTCCAAGTCTGCTGCTCCGCCCACCTTCTCTGAACGCCTTTTTGTGCCCGATCCCAGAAATTTCTCACCAGCCTGACCACAGACAGTGAAAAGAGAGACATGACTCAGGCTATATATGCAGCTATATATACGTTTTGCAGAATAATTGTTCTTCTGAAACTTAATGGAGAATTGTTTGTGTTCTTGTAGCTCACAGACTCACATATCTGTCTGTCTCATAATCTGGGACTCCAGGGTAGCAGCTATAAATTTTTAGAAAGGAGTTAGAGGACAGGGAGGAACAAGGGAGTGGTAGATGTGTTTTTAATTTCCTTTAGCCTGCTGCTACTGCTGCTGCTGCAGCCTCTGTCTGCAGTCCCTGTGGTGGATTGAAGGAGTCTGGGTCAGGACTGTGTGTGTGTGTGTGTGTGTGTTTGACACTTGCCCAAATGTAGTTGAAAAGAGAGGTTGGGTGAGGACAGGAGAGGGACATTTAGAAGAAATGTTTTCTTAAGAGCAGCTAATTCTACTGCAAATGTTAACAAATGTCAACCCACAGTCCTTGCTGCTATAATCACATTACAATAGCAACAACTGTGTTTATTAGCGTGTACCTACCAGGGTCTATAACCCTCATTATTTCCATCACAATATTCATATCTAGTCATTTTCTTCCTTTTCACTGCAAATCTTTGAACTTTAAATGGTTCTGCTTTCTGGCAAGTTTCTGACTGTTTATGGTTGTCTGTTAGTACATTTGCCACCACATATAATGCATGCAGCACGTAAATGTGCTGTAAAAGGCTCACACTCTCTGTACTTTAGTGCACACTGTTTTAAAGAGCAGGCTTAGGGTTTTCCATTGGACTAAATATGCCTGAAAACTTTTTTCACCACAGTGACTCTAGAAAGTTACCCTGTTATGGCCCCTATGCACACAAGGAACATACAGAGAAATAAAGGTTTTAATCCCAGCTGTTCATAAGACCATTCACAACTCAAAAGTTTGTGAATATAATCAAAATAATCAAATAACTTCAAGCCCTGCTGGTAACGAAATAATGGTTCAGTCTTATTTCATGGTCTCATCAAAGTCACCACACAAAAACAGTAATGATTTTAATGAGAGAAAGCTAAAGTCTGTGTTAAAAATAGGGCTGTAAGTGGTATAAATACTGTATAGCCTACAAATAATCAAACTAAAGCGTTCACGTTCTTCCGTATCGTGGCTGTATGTGCGAAACTTGCGTCTTTCTGTTAGCCATTTCCATCTGTTTGCTTCTCTCTTACTCTCTGTGCTCACATTTACTGTATTTTCATTCAGCCAAATTCCCAATAAACTCGTTCTCACATACATATTTTATCTGTTCCTTTTGTCAGACAACAGAACGAGCATGAAATGTTGACTTTAACACGGCCCATTAACTACAGCGAAAAACACACTCGAGCCATTTACCAAGCCGCTGTGCTGTTTGGTGCTGGAACTTCAAATTTACATTCTGGAGACATGTGAGAGTGACATTCAAGACATAATTTGTCTTGAAATGGTGAATGATTTAAGGTTAAAGTAGATGACTTACGCAGAGATAGTGGCTGGTCATTTTCTTTTGTGTCTGTGTGTTCTTGAGCTTTGTTACTCTGTGCGAGATGTATGACAGGGACACTGCAGCCACTGTCATTGAAGTAGAGGTGACTATACCTTGAAGCTGCAACCTGACCGGGCGTGAGATGAATTTAAAGCCTGTGATTGTATTATCCAAGCCGGTGTACTTGACTTATTTCAGTTGTGGGGCTGATACAGTCAGAGGCAGGTATTGCTAATAAAAGGAGGAAAAGTTGCATCAAGTAATCTCCAAATTCAGCAGTGGTTAAACTCCTTCTCTTGCTCTGAGATGAATTTGACCTTACAGTATTACACCCACAATAGGCCAAGCCATTCCCACACTTCATCTTGAACTAACCGATGATTGTGGTACAAACTGTCTGCGGAGATAACCCCAGTGGAGTCAATCATTTCGCGGGCATCAGAGGAACCGCGAGGCACTATTATCTCTATCTCTGACCACTATCTTTCAGCCCTGCTGTGCTCTCCCTCCACCAGCTGAGCTTATCTAGGCCATACAGCTACACAAATGCTGGGTGGAGGCAGTCATAGTTTTCAAAGCCTGAGATCAGACAAGAGGCATGTCTTCATTGTAAATCAAATTGTTGTCACTGTCTTGATTTTCAAGTGTAGTGACATTTTCTTAGTCTCATACAAACTCTGACCCCCCTGTCAATAAGAGGAGAGACAGTAACTGAGGGGGGGAAAATGATCCGCAGCAGTCGGGTTTGTTTCTGAGAGCTCATGTGTTCCTTTGGGAGCTCACCAAGTTTTTGTATAATAAGGTCCTAACTGCCTCTTCTTTCAGTGGTGCTATTCAGGGTGGGGGGAAGACTCAAAACACTGACAGTCCGAGTGAAAAAAGAGAAGGAGAGAGAAAGACTAGCTGGATTTGTCTCAGAGGCCCTCTTTGTTTGACTACACTGTAACCCCATCTCACACACACAAACACAGACACACAAAAACACACACCCCTTGACCCCGTGCTCTTTTGCTATTGTCAATAGAGAGGAGGCTGCAGAAAAGAGGACACTAGAGTCACTTCTCATTAATCAGCAAAACTGACAGGGATGTCACTGAGGATACTCTTTAATGTTTAAAAGAAGGCGTGTTTACCCTCGGAGCTCTAAGCTTTTGTTCATGTTCCTTTAATGCAAACAGTCAGCTTTAAATCATTCTGCTTTCTGGCTGGTTTCTGGCTGTTTATGGGTGTTTGACATTTATGATAAGAACAGCTAAAACCAGGAAACAGTGGGAAACAATGGGTTTTAGTTTTGCAACAGTATTGTTGGCTTGAATTCAGTGCAGGTATAATTTAATCAGGTGCCTCGAATCTAGCACTTACAATGCTGGAAAATCCCACACATGGTTACAGTGATCTAATGTTTAGCCCAGTGATTTTAGTTTTTTTTTTTTTTTTTCTGGCATGCCCCACGATCAAAGCCAAAAGAAGAGAAAAGCCTCCTGCCCTTTTGACAAACTGAAAGGTCCAGGTTCAAGTCGTCATGCCATATCTTCTATCAATTGATGACCAGACAAATCATTTCATCTTCTAGTAGTATTGACCAAAGGCTCGTAGGTATATTTGTCAAAGGCAGAAGAGCATCAGAGATCAATACAGCACTTTTGTTTTTCTGAATTGTGGAAACATTGAACAAAATGGTCTGTTTTTTCCTTAACTTCCAAAAAAATCTTGCATGTTGCCAGATCCAGTGCTTATCTTTAAGTACCCTATTTGGCTCATTTCAGTGTCTGCACTGATTAAATAATCCTTTTTTTTTTTTTTTTTTTTAAAAGACAAGTGTACAGAGGAATGCGCTTTAGGAATTTTTTTGATTGAAGCTTAACCCGAGCTTGACCCTTACTGATCTGGTCACTGGAAGTAGTGAGATGAACCCTTAATTTGAGTGCTTGGCCAGGAGTGTGGTCAGGAGGCTGCTGAATTAGGGCTTACATCTGTCTACGTCAGTCTCACAATATTCACCTCAGAGATGGCGTTTCTGAGAAGGAGTGCACTTCAAGGACCTGAGAGCAAGCCCTGACCTCTCTGACCTTTGAAGGAGGGAATTTACTTATGGGGATCAGTAATCATCAAATAATAATCAATACATGACTCTAGGTAGTTTTCTATTGCACGCACCTCTGCCGGTGGATATCGTATAAAAGATGAGAGCAGCTCTTTTCTGCCAGATATAGTGTTTCTATAAAAGCAAAGCTTCCGGAGGAAAGCCACGACTCTGTCCCAGCAGTTTGACACATCTTCCCTTCTCCCTGCTGGAGGCTCTCTTCCTGAAGCCTCATCATCATTTAGCCTCATTAGTCTGTTACTGCCCTGATTTGGTTACAGGAAGAGCCTTGAAATAACCAGCAGCGCACACACAGAGACACTCTCCTGCATTGGCCTCCTCTTTGAAAGCACTGTTGTAGCAAAATAACTAAGAAAATACATGGAGATGGAAACAGTGCATTTTATACACTAGTTTGAGAAAGATAATCATTTTTTCTTCTGCCATAGAAGTTATATCCAGCGGCAGACCATCATGGGGTGGGGGTTTAACACAGAGGGTCACTGGGGAGTGTCTTTACCTCTTCCAGCATGAAAAGAAAGTAATGTAGTTACACCAGCAGGAGTGTAAACCTTTTATACGCTGATAAATGATTAGGCTGATTGTAATTATTGGATGTAAGTGGACCGATATAAGCTGAGCCACTGAAGGTAAAGATGGTGTTAAATCATAACACTTGTCTGGTTTCTTTTTTACTTGGTTTAAAATAGTTTATAGTTGAGCTCCTGGTAAGGTGGGGATTATACTCGGTTGCAGATAGCTGCAGATAGCTGCAGACACCACAGACGAGCAGTAGTTCCTGTTATATTTCTTTTAAGTCCACTTGATATCTACCTGAAGGGCAGTTGTGTAGTTGGTGCATTGTTGTATAGTTTCTCCGTAGACGAGTCTGTGGTTTTACCAAAAAGCTGGCAGGTAGTTGGTCATTCGCATGGAGCTCTGCGCTCACCAAATTTGCATCATTAGGAACCAAGCAGCCCCACAGATGCAAAAACTATAACACCCGCTCAACAGCAGGCTGATGATGGTAACTGGAACAGGGCAACGCAGAAGTTTGGAAGTTTAAGTTTTCTTGAGAGGGTCTTGTGTTTCCCAACTGCAGCATGTCTCTCTGACAGTGATATATCAGTGAAATACATGTAAAGACTGACCCCCCTGGACACTAGTGCCTCCGGCTCGGCTGCTCTTCATGCACCATGTTACAAAAATCAGGAGGTTCACAAAAAGCCAAAACGACACCAAAGCACACCGCCATTTGCAAAGGCAACAATGACGATCTTAAACTGCTTATGCATTATCTCACTGAATGGTTGTAGTTTATGGCATAAACAGCATATTAAAAATACATGTACAAAATTTCTGATTCTTAAGCCCTTCTTAAGTGAAAGTCTTGTGGTGGTGGTCTTTTTTTTTTTTTTCTTTAACTCAAAGGTGACATAAAAATATGCAGTCTAAAATGTGTAAAATCATTACATTCATTTGCATATATCATAAAAATAAGGCAATGAGAGTTCCTTCCTTTCGCAATGAGAGTTATATGGGAAGATAAGTAGCAAATTAATGTTAAATATGAAGCTAAAGCCATTTTTGTTCATGTGTTTAAGGGATTAGGGAGAAATTATGGTGGTAGTCCAGTAATTACCTCATAATCCCAATCAGATGGCGGATTGTTTTTAGGAGTGTTGCAGTGTTTATAAACAGGATATTTGACATAGTGACACAGTAGAGTTTGGAAACAGGAGCACAGATGACTGATCTGTGTTTGCTGCCACATCACAGTTTCTCTCCTGCTAACCTAAGTTGTTGAAGGGGAAACGCTAATGCTGGTCAGTATTGTGCTAGACAGATTGAATATGACAGATGTATTTACAGTAATTGAACTACTCTCACGATCTGCCTTCAGGGCTGTCAAATTTTTGACAGGTGAACAACCATGAACATTATTCCCAATTAGAAAGTCATGTGTCACCGACAGAGTGCAGTGTCAGGCATGCCTCGACAGCTGTCTCTCTATAATGCGTGATCGTTTTTTTTTTTTTACATAGTTCTGTCTGTAATTATTAAATACAGCACTGAAGTCTTGGTTAGGGTCCATGTCTTATATGGGAATGTTCAATGTTCTCTTTTTTCAGTCATTCTGATACCTAAACTCAGATAAAGATACACATGAAATACAGTAATTGTATATTACTGTATACATTTAGCTCAAGAAATTTGATTCTCTATATTTCAGATGATCTGTGAGTTGTAATGTAATGTGGCGCTTTTGGAGTTTGAAGATTTGTATTTGATTGATTTGTTTATTTCTCACCTCTCATCCAAACTGTACTTGGCCCTCCTTCGGTTTGGACCCAGGAACTGCTAAACTAGTCCAGACCCTTTGGGACTTCTTTTATGGTCAAGTTCCTGGGGGAATGTGCCAAGTATGGTATGAAGGAGGGGGAGTTTTGCCTGATGCTTGGAGGATGTGTTAATTTTAAGCAGTTTGAGAGACACTTCTTTCTCTCAAAACAGATATGTTTTCCCACTATTAAGATTTTGCAGTTTTCTTAGATTAAACAGTGTTATAAATTAATTTAGTACTAAATTGTAATTTAATTGTTATTTCCTGGAGTGGAAGGAGCTACTGACTATAAAGGCAGGAGTATTGAGTTTCAGCAGGCCACAGGCTGTTCTGAAATCGGGTGTAACTCAGTGCAGAATTGTTTCTTCCGCTGATTTATTTAGTTTTGGATTGACATCTTTAACTTGGAAATTCTGAATTATTTTTCTTTTTTTTTCTCTAGTTTGATTCTTTTGTATATTTTTACTTTTTCTTCAGTTTTGGCTGACTTAATCTGCACTTTAAATATGGCACATTAATCCACTGCTGTGAAGGAAAAAGAACATTGGACTGTTGAACTGTATAAAGGCCATTTCATTTCTGCCTCCACTGCTCAGCCATTCCTCACAGGAACCTTTGAGTGATGTGTGTATTTGTGTACAGCGATTGGTTTATACGTAAGCATGCGTTGTTGCAGCACCGGTGACCAACGTAGCATGGAGAAATGTGCTGACGGTGAAGTCCAGGCTTTGTTAAACCTGCAGTGGTGGAAATACAATGTAGTGTTGACGCATCAAAGTCAGTAGTCATGCAATCATTTTAAGTTATAAGATAAAGAAACTAAAACAAATAATTGATTCAGATAATGATTAAAATAAATTATAGGAGTAAACAAAATCCCTACACCACTGTATACTGCTGCTGAAGACGAATACTTCTGATTTACTGAATAAATGTACCGTTACATAAGATAAATGCTGTACTGAACATGCAGGCCTGCCTCTGCCTCTGTGTGTGTGTGTCAGAGGGTTTTCCTTGGTGATCCCTGTGCATGCCTTTGAATTAATCAGTGTGAGGCTGCAGTAGCCCTCTGTTTTTCCCCTGAGATTTCTCTGTGGGAGCTGCAACAGCTGTGAAAAGCTGTGAAGGTGTAAGGCACCCCCAGGACCTGTGGCTACAGCTGCAGCGACACACACACACACACACACACACACACACACACACACACAGTCTCACTGCATGTCCATTAAGGCCAAGAGTTGCAGCCTGGCTCCTTTGTCTGTCTTCTGTATGTTTTTGCATTGGGAGTGTCCCTTTAATAGGTCATCCTTTCTAAGATATACCAATCTTTGCTAATGAATGTGCTAAATGTGCTCCTCAGCATTTTTTTATCTAAATTACCAGGTGGGAACTTCCCATGTTTCAGTTGTGTGTAATGTAGTGCTGTGATCAAAGAGGCTCTGGAAAGAAGTCCAAAATTAAAAACAGAATCTCTCGTGGTCTACTTGTTGAAATGTCCATCTGGGTTAGCATATGCAGGAAAAACTGAATGAGTAAAGCTATAGTGTAAAGAGATAAAAATCCTAACACAAGTTCAGCTGTTTCAGTTCTCACTATGAAAAGTTATTTTTAGTTTAATTGTTGAGCTGCAGCCTAAATCTTCCCTTTATAGCAGAGAAAACACATGTAAGTCTTGTCAGGAATTTGCCTTCTGGCCTGAGTTTGGATTAAAGAATCTGCGAAGCTGAGCTCGACTGATCTTGTATCTGATCTGCACGTCATTGCACAGAAATGCATCTGGCAGTTTGTTTGACAGTCAGACAAAACAGGGTCCTGATCTCCAGCAGATACAAAAGGTAGCTGGCTGACAAAATCTGGATGGTAATCGATGCTCCCAATGCAGATGATATGCCTTGAAGAGCTGAGAGAATGACTGTGTGATGACAAAATTCCCCCTTCATGTGATGAGCACTGAACATGCAGGCAGGGCTATCTAAGAAGCCTTCCTCATTTTGTTGCGGCTGCCTAAGACATTGTTAAAAGTGGAGCTAACATTATAGTACATACACAGGTTTTCTCTTTGCTCAGAATGGGTCTTTTTACTGTTATTTCTGACTGTTTGATAGACATAGATGTCTGTTATGCTTGGTTAAGTTAAATTCCAATTAACAAAACTAGTCAGTTTTTGGCTCTAACTAAAACCTCTCTTCTCTATGCAGGAAAAAACCCTGCATATATACTTTTGTAGACTGAACAGCAGTGAGTTAAAGGTCATTGCCAAGACATTTGTGCAGTTATACAGTTAGGAAGAAAGAAGGCAGAAAAGGCCTTTTTGTAGTTACTTTGATAGTAAACTAGAGATGTAAACACACGATGTCAGATTAGTCATGAGGTCATGGAAAAGTGTGAAGGAGAATTGATAAGGTATATCTTCCTTTTAAAGAAAAACCAACTAGCGAGGGCATCAAGTTTTAAATGGCTAGTCGACTAGTCTTGCACATCCCTGCAGTAAACTTCTAATTAGGAAGTAAGATTTACCCATCATACTTTTCTGCTCTTTATCAGTAGTTATTTTGTCACCACGCTCAAACACTGCAGATAAAGAGTCTGATGTATGGCTTTTAAATCCACCATAGATTATGTCCTTCATGACCATCCTGATAAAATGCCAGGAATTTGCCAGACTGAATTATGTTATGGAAACAAGAACAAGTAACAGATGCTGGAGGTCTGCTGATGAGTGCACTTTTCCAGAGCTGAGCTTTTTTTTCACGTCTTTAAACAGTTTAGAGGCCGTGCAGACATGCTTTGATGCTCACATAGATCATGGTTGTTAGAGATGGACAGACTATTAAAGCCACAGTGGGAGAAAGAACAGGATCCACTCCAGCGCCTTTAAAGAGCTTAAAGTTTTGAGGAAGCACATGCTGTTCATGCTGCAGTGACAGCACGCTGCATCGAGCTGCAAAGGGACCAGCTGATGGCCGTGTTATATGCATTACCGCGCCGTGTCTTTTTTATTTACTGCTCCACTCTCAGGTTGTGTGTCCTGATTGCCTGCGGCCGACCGCCTACACCATACATCTTCTCACTGGTGCACCTTCACGTTCCTATGACAACCAGCACCAGCATAGCAATTAAGCATCTACAGCAACATTTCCAAGTGGTTTTGGTAAAAGGAGCTCTGTGTATTACACATGACTTCATCACTTATTTTCCTCTTGTGTTGCCCAGAGTTTAAACCCACAGACTGTGGGCTTCATTCACTTCTTAGAAATGAAGAAATGTCTGATTGGGAGTTGTTTTGTTTTTTTTGTTTGTTTGTTTTTTTTGTTTGTTTGTTTTTTTTTGTTTGTTTTTAAATTTTTACCACAGACCTGTACAGAGGGAGGTCTGTGGTACAAAGTTAATCCAGGGAAACTCTGGATTAATTTATCGAATTTCTAACCACCTGCGTGTGACCACTTAGCCTGATTGCCGATGTTAGCGTAAGTGAAGCCAGATAAGGAAAGATATCCTGGGTATGTTGTACAGGCCCCAGTTAGAGTTTCTTTGCCAATAATGATTTGCGAGTGTGGGAACAAACACTAATATTGTTTGGGAGTTTTTAACAAAAATGCTTTGAGTAAATAGTGGCAGCCTGAATCTGTTGATGGATGGCATTACACATGATGTGTGCTGAATCATAAACTGCTTGATGTGTGTCAAATAATGCAAAGTGAGCAGGCTTACACTGCAAATTCATATCGGAACATCAATCATCAATCTCAAACGTTTAAATAAATCTTCATTCATGTTGATTAGCAGCTGATAGATGAGCCCAACTCTCATCTTAGTGTATTCTCAGTGTGCAGTGATACCTTTTGAACACACTGTTCATCTTCTTTTTAAGACAGTGAGAAGCTTTACCTCAGGACAGAGCCATGTGTCATTATCTTGTGAGACTCAAAGAGGAAGGAAGCAAACCAGGCTCTTTTTTTTTTTTTTAACACACCCACTGCTTCATTTTAATTCGAATAAGATGAGGCAGTGTGAATCACAGGGGAAGCCTTAGGGGACGTGCGTGAGAACGGAGATGTAAAAGCGAAGCCTGGAGTCTCCTGACTCCCCCAACATTAGAGTGTGAATGGGGCTGCCCACCCCCCTCTGCAGGGGGTTTCCTCCCTCTCCTGCAGCATGCGAGCTCTTTACACACTTCAGACAGGCAAATGTACACACAACATGCTGGATACCCTCAGTTATCTTTTGGTTTATCAATGCATTCAGGAAGATTTAGACCCTTTTAAGATCTACACATTGTGTTTTGTCTAGTGGCTGATCAATATATATGATGGCAGTGGCACAGGCTGGACTTAAATTGATAGTAACCGTGTGTCTTTCTGTTTTCAAAAGCCTAAAAAATTAGAAGTTGTTTTCATTTTAGTCATTTCTAAAGTACCTAATTCCCCACTAACAAACAAAATAAGCAAATACAACTTTCCCAAAGTCCCACCAGAAATGTTGACCTATGGTGCTTAACAAATTTATTAGACCACCACCCAATGTAAGGTTTAAGCCACAGCTGCCCTAAATTAACAGTATTGGTAATTACCAAACTCATTTGTATGTTTCTGTTATGGTTAATCCACCAGCTCTTTAATCGAAATGATATTTTTAATGCTAAAATATAATTATTGTTGTTATCCACAAATTTTCGAATTTGCTGTTTTATAAAAAAGCTGAAAATAATAGTAAAGCACAATATTATTTTCTGATTAAGATACCAAATTATAGTTATTTACTTGCATTCCTGAACAGAAAAATTTGTTTTAGTAGTTGAAACACCGAGAACTCACTGAAAAGGAAAGAGTCCGCATTAAAGCACTTCATGATGCTGGATGGTCTTTCTTGTTTTTATGACAGGTGGTCTAATACATTTGTGAAGCACTGTATGCACCAAGCATGGTGCATACAGGATTACAGCGGCCAATGATGCTGTATATTGATGTCAGTGTATATGTTAGAAAAACTATGTTTGGGATCATTTATGGGAAAAAACTATATTTAAAGTGCCTCAAAATGTTCAGTTTTAACATAAGAGATTTAACTTAAGCATGTTAATGTCAGTTATTTCTAGATATACACATATTAGGAATTCTCAGGTAATTTGTTAAGTTTGGCACAGCCTGTGGAAGGTGAAAGGTTACAGCGGGGACCTTTTTCTTTACCTGATGCCCAGGTGTGGAAAAAAAGAAGAGCAGTAATATGCACAGACAGTGATGGTGTTTCAGTCTCAGTAAAAACGTCAGTAGGCTTAACTCTGGAGGAGCACTGACGCAGCAAATTTGCATGCATCAGAGGTAATCCCATCTTAATCACATAACATAATGCTAATGATGGTGCAGACGTGCAAAGACTCTCTTTTTAAGCCATCAGTGGTGGCTGCACATCTTCTGAAATGAGATAAGACTTCTCTTCTTCTCTGAAATGCCTTTAACAGAAGAATTTATTTATTTACAGATTTACACTGAAGTCGGCGTCCCACTTTCCTGAAAACATACCATATGTACTCAGACATACACACAGAGGGATCAGGCCTGTTCTAACTGACAGATATTGTGTTTGGCAGGATTCACAGCAGCAGAGAATGACTCCTCTACTAAATATACAGATATGCTCAATACAAAACTAAAGTCTATGTCACATAAGCAGAGTATCCAACAGGCACCTGTGGACACCTGCTCTGAGTTCAGCTCTGCTTTCTGCTGCATGTAAAGTGTCAGTGATGTGTACATGTGGTGCTTGTGGAGACCACAGTGGTCATTTGTCTTCATCCTGGTGTTCATGGATTTTCTGAACTTCTACTGCAGTGTGCTCTGCTGTGACACAGCTATTCATCAGGCCCAGCGGACCACACAATGCTACAGAGCCATCTCTGTTCACTAACATGCTTCATGGCATGCATGTGGTTTATCAGAGGGGTGTATTATGAATGGGTGTATGTGATTTACATGTCTCCTTCATTCGGCTGTGGGAACAGTTTCAGACATGAACATACTGATGTTTATATGTACTATTTTTAAAGTTTCAAAGCTCTAATGTGGTAGTACGTGTTAGAAAGAAATGGCAGCACTGAGAGCTCAGTGAGTGGAAACATATATATTTACTAGTGAATTCACACGACGATTTTATGCAGCGTTGCTCTCTTGTGTAACAGTGTTGTCTTCTGCCATTTTATTTTTTATAACCTGTGCTTTTTAGATCTCTGTTACCTTTTGCCCTGATAATGTCTCTGAAGTAGGCGGCACTCGATTGGTCCATTTTCTGTGGAAGAAGAGTGAAATGTCACGTTAAATAAGCCTATTCATGTGAGCGCGCACAGAGCCTGAGGCAGAAAGCCTGGTTTAACAAAGAAAGTTGATAACCTTCTTCATGATACCCGTTATCTCTGACTGGTTTTTAGGTTTTGTTGAGCCAGTTAAAGCAATGAAAGCCTGGCTATGTTGACCTTTCTTCACAGTACACCCCTCAATGAGTCCTTTTACGTGCAGAAAATTCATATAATAATCGGGGGCCGGGTTGGCTGTGTCCTGGAGTCGCGGCTGGTCCTGGGGGGCATCCGTTCTCCCACGCATCGGAGGGTGGGTTTATGTTGATGAGTGTGTGTCTTTGTGCATTTATCTTTTGTGTCTCTGTGTGCGTGTGTGGCCTGTTTGTGTGTATGTGGGTGTGTGTGTCTGCGTGTGTAACTGTGTGGTCAGTATGGGTCTGTGGGTGTGTGTGTATGGCTGGGCCTGGGTCTGGGGCTTGCCGAGCCCTGGTCCCCAAGAGACACGGTTATGGAGGGCGGGGGCCTGCCCCTCCCCACTGGTCGTTGCTGGCTCCTCTGGGACACGGGCGTTTGGAGGCTCCGGGGTGCGTGGCTGGACGGCTTGGTGTGGTTGCTGACCTGGATGGTTCATGCCTCTTTGGCGCTGGGGGGTGGGTCTCTGCCGGGTGGCGTGCGGTCCTCGGGCTCCTGGGTCCCTGGGGCCCTGTCCTCGGCTTGCGCTGGGGTGGCCGGCCTCTGGCGGGGTAGACTGCCCGTTGCTGCTGGCCCTCTGGGGCTCCTGCCCTTTGGCCGTGGTGGCTCTGTCTGGGGCCTCCCTCTTCCTCTTGCTGGGGTGGATGCACGGTTGTCATTGGGATGTGTGGCCTCAGGTCTTCAGTACTCTTGGGCAGCTACGGATGGCCCGGGTCTCCTGGGCCTGTCTCTGTCTGCCTCTGGCTCCTGGGGGCCGTGGGTGCGGCTTATCACCCTCCTTATTAAGTGCATTTTGTGACAAACACACACACATCAAGACTGTATGTTTGTTTGTGTATCGTGTCTGTTTTTGGGTTTGTTTTTTTTCTCTTTCAGGTGCTGTTTGCTTTTTGACTGTGTTTTGTTACAGATGCTGTGGTTGGTGACCCGATGTGCTCATCCTCTAGTTTTTCTTTACTGCTTCCCCTTCTCTTTTCTTCTCCCCACCTGTCAGCTCTGGCATTATTATATAATTTGGACAATAAACAATAAAACAAAAAGAAATGGACTAAGAGGAGCTTATAGAGAGTTTATAGAGCTCCTCTTGGCAAAGCAAATGTGTTTGGCACAACAGGACATTCAGTTCATCATTGTGCTTGCTAAAGCTGCCAGACAGGACAGGTTAAAAAAAAAAAAAAATAAAGCAAAGAAAGCCTGGCTATGTTGACCTTTCTTCATAGTACACCCCTCAATGAGTCCTTTTACTCCCATTGTTGATCTTCTGTCCACCTTTCCAGTGTTTGTAGCTGTGACTCGTGCAGAAAATTAATATAATTTCCTGCAGAAAAAAGCAGGAGCACTTTGGAATAACCAATGAAGCGTTAACTTTGTTCCCTGTGCTGACATTTTGCCAACAGCGTGACTTTGTCAGAGAGAGGAGAAGCTTCACATGGTTGTATATATAGCTTCAGGGGTTACCACATGTAGGGAAATCCCATGTATACAAAATATTTAGTTAAGCTTCTTCTTAATCATTCAGTTCTTAATTCATGTCACATGCTACTTGTTGACTTTGATGTGAATTTGGTGAAGGCATGGCTATGCAATTAATCAAATTTTAATTTTGGCTTCCAATGATTATCAAAACTAAATAATCAAGATAAAACATTAATGTGCTGTGTTTTGTTTCCTGATGATAATCTTGTTTTGTCTTTCAGCTTTCCAAATATTCACTCCAAAGTTCAGTTCACTTGTATTTATTTTTTTTAAGTTGAATCTACAAGTCAAATCCGCTGTTAAAAGTTCAATAAATCTACTATTTTTCAGGGTGTGAATAGTAATTATCTTGAATAGTTGTGATTGGGATTTTTGTCGCCGGTGTAGGTGCCCTCTATAAACAGTCACTTTTCTTGAGGTGTTTTTTAAATCAGCTCCTGTATATATTTTAGGTTGAGTGGGTTTTTTTTGGGGAATTTCTGATTTCACTGTTGTAATATGTGTACTTGTGAGAGTGTGTGTATGTGTGTGTGATGCTGGCTGTGTACAGTGTCTTACGCTGACAGGCAGGTGTAATTACTTTTAGAGGTCTGTGGTGCAAAGGCTTCCATGGTTGGGAAGTTTTCACTTTGAGTTTAATTTCATTTTCAGCGCAGCGAAGTGAAGCCTGAGCCTTAAATCTGTGCTGACGCTGCTGGCTTTGTTAAGGACTGACACTCTGCTGTAGTAAAATAGACGCTCACACAATCACTGACCCCGATCCACCGCTGCTCTCCCCCTCTGCCAAAGACAGCATTATTATGCTTCGTGTGGCAGGATAAGTGGGCTCTGATTGATCATTATTGATCAGAACTGTATTTGCCAGACAGTAATGGGCCTGCCCCCCAGGACATTATGTCTGCTGCTTCTCTGGCCCCCCTTCTCCCCTCTCTTTATGTCCTGCTTGAAGGGCCCTCCTTCCCACTGTTCGACCTCTAATAACAGCGCATAGCCTCCTTCACTTTGCCTGCACTCATCCTCCGTGTTTCCATCTGTGCTTGAGAAAGACCAAGAAGATGGAGGCGGGTTGTGAGATTAATCGAGTCAGAGAGCGCGTGTGTTTGTTTCTCTTTGCTGCTGTGCAGAATAAGAAACCTTTCCTGGCAAAATTCTGCAAAACCTAAAAACGTGGTGTTTTTAACTTCATTTGTGTGCATGCCTGCTTGTGTGGATGCAAACTTTTTCTTTTTTTTTTTTTAAAGGCTTCATTACAAAAATAGAAAAGTGCTTGATCATTATTGTATATTTGTCATAAATATCTACATACATTTAGAAACAGCTGCACACTGTTCCTTATTTTATCAACTTCCAGTGACACTTAGAAGCCCAGTTTTCACTCAAAATGTCCCATCAATGTTCCATAATTAAACTTTTACTCTTTATTCTTAAAAATATTATTTTTTCAGATCACAGTGATACTTATTGTTTTCTGTATTTAATGTTGTAGCTTTAAATATGTGTGATTTCCCCATCATAATAATAATATAATTCCGATTTTTTTCCCCCCACATCATCCCTTAAGCCCCAGTCACACACAGGCCTAGAGACTCGGCAATGACCCCCTGGCAGCTACAGGGTGCTAGGGAAAAAGGTGTATTCCCCAACCGGTTGGTGAGTGGTTGCTGGAGGTTGCTGGTAGTCCCTAGGTGAAATTGGTTGCAAAGAGGTATAAAGTGCTGCACCGAAAACCGCTTTGTAATTGCTTTGGTCGGCAGCAGAATGCATCAAAGACACTGAATTGTCTGCAAACACTCTTTGAAAACTTCGCCTTCAAAGTAAAAGTTGCATAATGTATTGGTTAGTGGTGAGGCACAACTCTTATTTTGGAGGTGGATGGTCTCTGCTTCTGGTTTGCGTTGCACTTTTCCAAGTTTCACTACTGCTGGGTGAGCAGGTGGCAGTGAGTGTTTGTACACAAGTTGGCGTCTTCCATGCAGACTACAGGTGACGGTGGCAATCTGCTGGCGACCAAAGCAATCACATTAAGGTTTTTTGAGCAGCACCGTCTTTGCGACCAGTTTCACCCGGCAACAGCCAGCAACCTCCAGCAGGGGGTCACTTTCTGGTCTCCAGGTTTGTGTGACTGATGCCTAAATCACCAAACATTATAGTTAGAGGACAGCTGTAAAAATCTGAATTGTAAACAGTGACCCACTTTTCAGGTTTAAGCCAAAATAATCCTTAAAAAAACTAAAATAGAAGATCTGACTCCTCTTCCTCCTCCTTCCTTTTTTTTTTCCCCAAGCATGTTCCTAGTAGCAAGCTAATTAAACATGTAAACTTCTAATAGAAAAAAAAAAAGAAGAAGTTTTCCATTGGACACATGTCCAAAAACTCCTCACATTTTGACTGAATAGCTGCTGGTACAGTGAATATTTAATTAATATGCAAGTATAACTGATAGATTTTCTTATTTATCTTTTTTCTCCGTGTTGTATCCCTGATACAGGGCTTTGTACTTAGTGATAGTTTTCTTTTCCATTTAGCTGCATAAGGTTAATTATATGTGGGAAAAAAAAATCACAAACTGTACCGTACATTTCTGTAAAACAATCATCTAACATAATTTCCCCACCACTATCCAATAACTCATTTATAAACACTGGTTCATTAAGCAATGGTTTCACTTTAACTAATATATTTTTATTGTGCAATAACAACTGGTTGTGGAGTATGCAGGCTTGTTAACAATACAGATAGAGCGCCCCAGGCCTCTTTGTTTGTACTCCTCACAAACAATAGACGTGTCTGTGTGAATGCCCTGATGAGCGTGGAACTGATTACAGCTGCTCTGCAGAAACACACACACATACACACACACACACACACACACGCGCGTGCACACACACACACCGTCAGTTATAAGTACCGCACAGATTATGTGAAATGGAAAAAGCTAAAAACATCCTACCACAATTTATTCTGCAAGTTCTGCTCACCTGTTTGGCATTATAAAAGACACTCTACATGTGTGTGACACTGAAAATAAGTCAGTATCAGTTTTACAAGATGTTCATGTGTTTTCTCTACAGAGTGAAATACCGGGCCTCCTCTGCCTGCACAGTGACGTCAGACCTCACCACGTGCTTTGCCTGCACAGCTGAGGGCAGAAAAGGTGAAACGAGTCCGCAAGACGATGTGTATCAGTGTGTAATTTAATCTTTAAACAGACTGTTGTGTAATGTTGTTTTTCTTTGGGGTTTTTCTTTTGTTTTTTTTATCTGCGCTTTGGTCACTTGACAGGCTGGTTTCAAACCAAACCTATGTAATGAGGCTCTGTGTAAACCGTCTTGATACAGTTTACTGTCAGTGTCTATTTGTTTATATGTGTCAGGTGTCCACCCTTTGCTAAGTTTAAACATCATTCTTAGAAGAAAAGTGAGATTTAAAGACGTGACAAAAGGCTAATTGTCTTGATAACCTGAATATTTTTCTGCAGTGTAGGGGTGAGCTGTCTGCTCTGCTCTCTTTTAGGTAAAGCACTTCCTCATCTGCATTTTGTACTGATAATGGAAAGCAGGGCACTTGACATGTACTCTGCTTCCATAAAGGAGGGCTACGCATGCAGCCACTGTCAGAAAACACTCTGAAGTGTCCCATAAAAGTCTCTCTGGTTTCAGTAACAGCTCACCAGTGCTTTGCTCTGTTTCTCTCTGGTTGTTGTCATGAATGTGTGAACCTGATTTATATCACTTTTGGTTTGTCAGCGTCGGGAAGCGTTTTGATTTGCCTTTGAGCTTTCTACTTTCACCGATAAAATCTTTTCTAACAGAAATACTAATGTTTTAATTTTGTTACTGCTCAGCCTTTAAATTATTCTGAACTGAAATATAATTTTATTCTAAGAGTCTAGTATCTTCAGCCATGTATCAGATCTTCTTACAAAGCACAAGAAAACAGAGCATGAATCATTTAGAAAAGTGCAGGAGATTCAAATGGACAGAAAGGTAAAATAAATTATATTCATAAGGCAGAGGAATTTAATGACTGAATTAGGGATTCACCCATTCAAATTTTTCCGTTTCCAATCCAACACCGATATCTTGGCTATCTTGGCTGCCGATATTGATAACTATCCGATGCCAGTGTTAAATTAATAAGCTGTATTCTTCGATGTGAAAAAGAGGGAATCATTCTTTTATTTATTCTTTTATTAGAAAAATAATAAGTGGTCAAAAATTAATAAAATGTATTCATGGTATTCACCTAATTTATTCACACTAGTCTCATTTCAGCTCAGAGTATGGGTCATTAGGTTACTGCGGTGCAGTTATTTACGCTCATGCTAGTTTCTCCTTTGCTCCTCTCAGTCTGAGTGCACCTCCTTTTACTACTCCACACACACACATATCGCGTTGAGCTGATGAGAAACAAAGAACGGTACATTATGTTACCGTAAGTGCAGTAAAAGCTTCCAAAAAAAGGGATGCACCGAAGGTTAGCTTCCTCCATCCGGCGTTAGGCTAAATTTATATTTCTGTGTTGAATCTTTGCAGAGCCTTGACGTAACCTATGCAAGTGGCCGACACCATTTACAGCATTTATACTTGTGCATGGTGTGCCTCTGTTGCTCTGCAGTTTCGCTAGTTGGCGGTGGAGTTTCTCTGTTTGAGTCGATCCATTCTCTTCCAGTTGATTTGAAAAATGGTGGCAGAAGAAGTAGCCGGAAATCCATAGGAGTACTGAATGGGCCAATCACAGTTATTGTGGGCTGCGTCGATGTGACGTGTAGTTACATTTTTAGGGAGGTGGACATAAGGTTACGGCGTAGTTTACAGTGTAGGGTTTCAGAAGGGTTTGCCATTACAGTGTACGTATGGAGTAGATTTAACACAGAGGCATAAATCCACTGTTAGCTCTCTCACAAATAACTGGTGTGCTGCTGCTGACGTGTGATGAAGAAAAATAACGTAGAATTCAACCGAATAGACTGGCTTGTTGTCACCCCTTGTGAGTCAGGATTGGTCTGATATCCAAATATTGGATTGATGCTAGGCCGAATGAAAGTTTACGTTGATAAAGTTTACTGCCTGAGATTTTGGCTTTATTGATTTTATTTATTGTAGCTATCCCATTAATATCTCTGAAAATCTTACTTTACTGTGTGCAAATTGGATTTGAGATTTTCTTCAGTGTGATTAAGAATCTTGATTTTTCACATTTATTTAATAAGCTGGCAAAAAAGAAAAAAGAACAAGAGAAGGAAATCCACACGTCTGTCACGTTTTGTTTGTTTGTCTACAGCTAACCGTTTTTTCTTGATTGATCAGTTAATCATTAAGTATACAACCTAGGGCAAACATAAAGTAGTGCCACTCACAGTGTTTTAGAGCCCAAACTGACTCAATCAAATGATTTGTTTTTCCCAAAATTCTAAGATATATATGAGATTTTAGCATGAAACTACATGTAGAAACAGAGACGGAGAGGTACAATGTGTTTGTAGTCTTAAGTACAGCTGCTCTGTTAACAGTCAGCTGCTTATGTTAAGAAAGGATGCGGTGGTTCAACTTGACATCTGAGGTTCACGACCCTTTTCCTGCAGGCACTTTCCTGAAATGCCCTTCAACAGTTCACTGAATCATCATCAGCATCAGCAGCAGCAGCAGCAGCAGCAGCAGCAGGAGCAGCTCCTGGCATATTGACCTCTGAGAGAAAGGGAAAATAAAAATAACATTTCCTCTGTGGGGAGGAGCTGGACTGTTTCATAAAAAAATTTGTGCAGCAGTGGAAATTGAGACATCAAGTGATGCAATGTGTGATTATTTACCAAATCATCTTGACCTCCCTTCTGTGTTTTTGCACAATCCCTGCAGCTTTCTGTTCAGTCGTGGTTTTCTCACCACTACCACAGATAAACCAGTAAATGATGACTATTGATGTGGGCTGCAATTTGTGATCTTCCAACTGGATGCAAATCATTAGACTCATTACGTCAGTGCCTTACTGTGTGTGTGGGTTTGTGTGTGTGTGTGTGTGTGTGTGTGTGCACGCTAAATGAATCTAGCTCTTTTCACCCCAACCCCTGGTCTTTCTGCTCCTCTTCCTCCTCGGCCTTACGAGCTGTTTCAGTGTCGTGGGACAGCAGCCTGATGGACAGACAGGCAGATGGAAGTGACATCAGCGGGATTCAGCAAAAACAAAGCAGATGGAAATCAATGGAGACAATGACAGTGGGGTCGAGAGAGACTCGAGGAAAAGACTGGGGAGCTCACTGGAGTGAGTGGAGAGGAGAGAGCTGCATCTTAGTAAAGCTCCAGTCTGAGAGAGAGATGTCGCCTCCAGATAACTCAAACGGACTTAGGAGCCCAATATAGAGCAGAGTCAGAGGCATTTTCTGTGCGTTTCCTTCTAGCTTCCAGTGTGCTCTGCTATGTTAGTGTTGTTTAAAGTGTTTCCTGTACAGTATTGTTGCTGTTTCGTGTTTCCAGGATCACATTTAGTATGTATTTTGACTCTAAAGAATAGGTTTGTTATCCATCATGAGGTGTGGTCAGTTGGGGTAATATTAGAGCAGCGAGGCCAAATTATGACTTTTTTATTTGCATTTTTTCTGGCTATAGAGGGCATTTCCTGCTGTAGGAAAACATGGTTCTTTAGCAGCTGATTTTTGACAGCGCTGCCTGGTCAGAAGCAGAGCCTCCATTTGGCACGTATGCCAACATCAAATTTGTTTATCAAATTTGTTATTGTAGAGGGAAAACAGGTTGCCTCTTCAATCTCATCAGGGATGTGCAGGCAGACACCTGCAGTCATCCTGTAGCCTCTTGACTTCTCCACTGCAGAGCACAGTTAAACATCCGGCCCACTGAGCCTGCACTCACTCCCTTTTAAAGACACTGGCCTTTCAGAAACTCACTGAGGATTTCTTTTTATTTAAGAGTTTAGCATTGGCTTGTTATTTTTGACCAGAGCTACCTTTAAAGTGCATCTATTATGTTCATTTCCAGCTCCTTACTATTATTCTTGGAATCTACTAGAGTAGCTTTGCACGACGAGTCAAAAATAATCCTTGATTGTCTTACACTGTGCAGCCCCTGAGTTCATCCTGTGTCTGAAACAACTGTTTTAGCTATCCCTTTTAGTCAGTGATTCTCAAACTTCTTCTGGCATTCACAACTTCCAAAGCTGAAAAATCTTCACACCCATTACCCTAGAATTTTTTAGTAGGCATCAATTATTAAAGAAAAAGGATCGAAGCTGAATTTTTAATGAAGTACAGGTCAGTACAATCAGATTGGCATCAGCAAACTCTTGTTTATTTTCCCTACATAGATTTCAGTTCATTCAGCTTTCACTTCGTATTTTCCCGGGTAGTCCACACCCAACCTGCAGTGGCTCTATACCCAACAAGTGGGACCCGACCTCTTAAATTTGACAGCCATTGAATTAAGCCAACTTTCTTCTGATTGGCTGTGTGTTTGAGATGACTATCTTACAGATGGCTTCCCCCCCCCAAAATCTTACAGAGCCAAGAGTAGGAAAAAAAAAACTGCCTAAAACTGTGTTTAAGGCACTTGAATTCTGGGTCAATTCCACTAGGTCTTTTTAGGCCTTTTTAAGTAATGTATGCTGATATCTTTGTTCTGATGTTCTGTACACAAATCTTCTCACCTCTTCAATCTCTGTCTTAATACAACACTTATATGCCACATGCATGTTGAATGAGTTATTAATCAGTCATTCCCCTTGTCCATACTGATTGTGAAAAGACCTTTTTGTGTCATGAGTGTACTTTTTTTTTCTTAGCTGATAGCAAGTTATGTAAAAGTGAAAGTCCAGTAATTAAAATAGGTGTGCGTGTCTTATGCTTTCCTGTTTATTTTTTGGGGGATTTTAAATTAAAAAAATTAAGAGTTGTGGTCACTTAGGGGACAATTGGGTCTGAGGTATGGCTCGACTCTAAATCCAGTGTTTGCTGCATTGCTCTTTTGTTAGCTTCAGTGTTTAGTTGGTGCTTAGTTCACTCTGTCAAACTATCCTAGATCAGTTTTGTATTTTGATGTTTACTTGTCAATAAACCCGTCTTGTTTAACTTGTATTTTTTACCAGATTGATACTGGCAAACCTGGGGTCAGTTGAGACCTGATGGCATCTTTTTGTCTGACCTCTTCTCATGGTGGCACTCTCCTCTTGTCTGCCAGTCATATGTACCATCATCTGTTTGTCAAACCAGCCCATGATCTAGCTCACACTCTGGCATTGTTTGCTCTATTTAAACTCGTTCTGTAACTGTTGCTGATGGTTTATATCTGAGAAGTTTGTTTTTGTCTTTGAGAAGTTTTTTTTATCACTTGTGATTATAGATGTTCAGAAGCCCCCTCTTGTCTTCATCTTGTCACTTTTTTTTTTTTTTTTTTTTTTTTTTTTTTTTTTTTTTTTTTTTTTTTTTTTTTTTTTTTTTTTTTTTTTTTTTCTTTTTTTTTTCCTTTTTTTTTTTTTATCAT
>VUQI01061430.1:69793-83281 GCA_015106735.1 Paratilapia polleni
TTTGCTGATCATCTCTGATCCAAGCTCTTGGTCACATTTCACTCTGATCTCAGGTCTGCCTATGTTGTGACGTACCAGTGAGCAGCACCTCCTCCACAGCGATTGCACTCATTCCTCTGGAAGCTGCTCTCCTCTGCTAGCTCTGTCATTACTGCCATCTAAGCAGTGTAATTACCAGCCTCAGTGTGTGTTTGTGGTGCATGGGCCAAGCCTGCATCATGCTGGGCAAGTTGTAGCGGGTGAGCAGAGAGCGCGCATGAATGGGAGAGCCACAACAGGGGAGGTACATCCCTGAGCTAACTAATTACTGTATGTGAGTAATTAAAAAGCATTAAATGTCTGCTTTTTATCTTCTGAAGTCGGTGCCAGAGTCTGTGCTGGATGTCTCTGCCCCAGTCTCACTGAAGAGGAGGAAGATTAAGTCTTTTTATTTTCCCCATGTGTCTCCTTTTTTGCCTGTTTGTTTGCAGTCAGTAATCAAATTTTATATTGATTTGCTTAAAAAAATACCATTTTACTTAATGCAACAAGTTCTCTTGCTTTCCCACCATGTTTCTTCTTCACACAGCAACATTTATCTCAGTACCATTTGCTTAAAGTTGGGTCGGGTACCCCAAAGGCTGGTGTTCTTACTGTAGTCGTGTGGGTTCAAGTCTGTCTCAGATCATTTACTACATATCTCCCTACCTTTCTATCTGCTCACACGTCCTATCTACTAAAGGCCTAAAATGCCAATAAACATATTAATACAATAGACGTTACCCTTATCATAAACAGTATACACTCGCCGGGCACCTTAGAATATCCCTTAATTCTTCGTAATTTAACTTTTACTCTAAATTCTGACCCTACCATCTGAATGTCACAGAAGGAATCACGATCAATCAATTTTGGTGAGCCTATGTGAATTGTAGCAGCAGTTTCCTGTTTTTAGCTGACAGGAGTGGCACCCGGTGTGGTGTTCTGTTGCTGTAACCGATCTGCTTCAAGTTTGCTCCAGGATGCTCTTCTGCATACCTTGGTTGTAACGAGTGGTTATTTGAGTTACTGCTGCCTTTCTATCAGCTCAAAGCAGTCTGGCCATTCTCCTCTGACCTCTGGCATCAACAAGGCATTTTTATCCAGAGAACTGCTGCTCACTGGATATTTTCTCTTTTTCAGACCATTCTCTATTAACCCTAGAGATGGTTGTGTGGGAAAATCCCAGTAGATCAGCAGGTTCTGAAATACTCAGACCAGCGCGTCTGGCACCAACAACCGTGCCACATTCAAAGTCACTTAAATCATCTTTCTTTCCCATTCTGATGTTCAGTTTGAACTTCAGCAGTTTACCTTGACCATGTCTACATGCCTAAATGCACTTAGTTGCTGCCATGTGATTGGCTGATTAGATATTTATGTTAATGAGCAGTTGAACTAATAAAGCTGGTGAGTCTAAAGATGGATGTCACCCATTGGTTAGTGAAGTCCTGTTACAAAGCCTCAATACCTCCTTTGTGTTGGTGGGAATGACCATAATTTACAAAATGAACTTCATGTTTGTTTAATATAACTTGAAACTAGTGACTGAGCCCATAAACCTTCAGGAGCCAAGAGCTGTTTTTCCATTGACTTCTATAGGATCTAAAGTTATTTTGCAACCACAGGTAACACCCCTGCTGGGCATTAGAAAAAATGCAGGTTTAAAGCACTCGGATGTTGGCTTCATTTTTCAGACTCAGAAGCTATGTCCATCGGCCTTTAACCTGTCAGCTCCCTAGTACAAAGCCTATGTGATGTCCGACTGCACTGATTTGCACTGATCATGAGATTGGTGTTACTAGCGTTTGGTCGTCCTGTGTCCTGAACACTACTCAGGCAGCTCCCTCTTCTAAACCACACAGAGTATTTCTAGTAGTGAGAATACAGCTGACGTGAACCATCTCCTTCTAAATGTGAGAAAGGACAACTTCCTACAATGTCCCGACCTGATTCACCCGGCATTTTCCGGAGTTCGTTTGTGAGAACAGCTTTAGTCAGATGTGTTTCTGACTGAGGGGCTGTGTGCTGGCAGAGGTCACTGATAAAGAAGACCACACTCTCTGCATTGCTTCTCTCATCAGGCACCTCCGACGCATAATGAAGCCATTCTGCAGCTCCGGCAGCTGGGGCGGATAATCTGCGATTGGGCCTCAGTGGATCACAGGACAGCCCTCTGAATGAGGAAGGACTCTGTCAGAAAGCATGATCAGAGCAGGAGTCTTTGGCCCGGAAGTGACTGTGGTTGCCGAAAAACAAAGACATGATACATCTCCGTGGCTGTATGACGATAGAGGGATTCTATTTGCTGTGAATGAGTTTTGTTGATGTTGCCCATGTGCGTGTATTGTGAATGAGTAATGCGGTCTTATTGCCAAAAAGGAATTCAGCTAGGACTCATAAAAGGCATTGTGTATCATAAAGCATACTCAGACCACTCCGAGCTGCCTTTACACAATGGAAAGCTCAACGTTATGCAAATAGACTTCGTAATGAGATAGTCACCCCAGGAGTCGACATTTGTGGAGTTCACAAAGACTCGGGCAGCTGGAGAGAGCACATTTTCTGCTGTTTTTTACTGGAAAGACTCAATGTTTAGCTCATCTTTTCATAGAGCTTCCCTTGATTTTTTTAATTTTTTTTATTTTATTTATTTATTTTTTAAACTCCAGCAGCTCCACGTGCAAAGTGTAGTGTATCTGTGCTTAAATTTTAATGTTAGATGTGATTATGCAGCGGTTCATTGTGTTTGGGTGCATGTTTGAATCATATTAAATTTTTTAAAGCTCTTGTCTGAGGGGTAAAATTGTACTGCTCCTCTCTCATTAACCACGAAGAAGAGTTTTACAGTTAAAATGCGAGTGGTTGATGTGAAAACTGCGTTATGTGATGACATGTATGGTTGAATGTGGTGCAAGAAATAAATGACAGATGGGTTTCATATGATAGAAGTGGGCACATGGCATAATGCAATTTAAGTGGATTCAGAAACCCCAGGATTTTATGAAAGCTTCAAAAAGCAGCAGAGCATTGTGGGAATCTAAAGAAGAAAAAAAAAATGAAATTGTGAGCACTGGAGCCTAATGAGTACATTTTATAAAGATATATATATGCATATGATGAGCTCATTCAGTGCAGGTATTTCAGTGACTTTCAGTTTGAGGAGACTTATGTAGATAAAAGAGCTTCAGTGGAGACCTAAATGGAGACTGGGATTAGACAGAAACCCGAGAATGGTAAAGGAAAGAAAGAGTAGTACTAGAAATACGAGCAGTCTGACTGCAGCACAGAGAACTAAGCGCATTTACATTTTAGACAGCTCTTATTAATAATAAGTAACCCCCCACAGAGGCTGCTATTATCACATTTTCCAGATTTCTTGTTGGTATCTGCAGTTCTTAAAAAGTCTCAGAAACCAATGATTCTGTAAAATGGTGTCTTAGCGATGTCAGAAGAGGCACCTGAAAACTGAAAGTGGCGTTGTCTTGACAGCACAAGGATAATACCTCTGTCAGTCAAAGGGTAATGGGCTATAATTGTATCCAGCTTGCTCATAGTGCCATGCTGTAGCTAGCATTCTGCCAGTGTAACACAGGCCATTGTTCTTGTCTTCTGACAGTGTGTGCTGCAGAGAAGATAGAAGTCATAATAAACAAAGAACTTCTTTGTAGTGAATTTAAACCAAGTGCTAAAAACGATGAAAGCTGTCCACTGCAGCCACTGTCTGTGCTTCTTCGCCTTCATGATGAACTCCGCTGTCAGTCCCTTTCTTTGCAGCCAATCAGTATTCTACCCAAGGCATCGTGCTGTTGTCTTTTCGCTGTAGCCTCTGCGTTGGTTAAATTCCCACAATCTCTCTCTCTCTGTATAGCCAGAGCTAAACAGATGGGCACAAACACAGAACCCTAAATCCAGCATTATTCTCTTCATAACTAATTTGCTCTGCTCCGTGCTAGTTTTACCAGGCACAGTTTGCCCTGGACCAATGAGCTTATGCAATGGCGAGGCATCCATTGTCTGTCCATCCCTCCACAATTCACAAGAATCTCTGCTCCTCCTAGAGTCTTTGTCAGATTTGAGTGAAATTAGATTAATTTGGCCTCGTTACAACTGTTTGTGAACTACAGTCAACCGATGACAACAAAACGTCTTTCTTTCTGTACTTCACACGTTACAATAACCTGTGATTTGTGACGAATCATGAGCTGGATGAGCTGCTACGTCAGTGACATTCTGGTGTTTTAGGAGTTTAACAAAAGACTTCTTGACAGATGTAGTTGTCTTTGACCTTGAATGTTTCTCCTGTTCTTACATCTCACCGTGTCTCAGTTAGCAGTGTGTTCTTCTTTTAAACACAGTTTTGTGAATTAAAATGAACCTTTGAAGTGTTTGTCACTTGCAGTGACTGAAGGTTCATCGTCTTTCTTCACCAGTCGCACGGCATATGACACTGTACCCACAGGTGTCACTGATTTGGTGTAATCCTCCTGGCCTGAGGGTAATAGTCACATGACTATGGGTTCGGTTTTACTCATAAAATGAAGTTGTAGTCTCAGTTTTCAGTTAAACATAGGGTTTTAAATGATTTGAAAATCATGACATTTGGGTTTCATTTACTATTTAGACAGCAACCACAACACCACTGGGCTGTACTGCCAAGATCCCTCACTGGCTCGCTCCCTTTACATTTGCACGTGGACCGCCATGCTAGCGCACTATCAACGCTTGCTGTGTCACACAGTCGAGTCATAACCACATAAAAAAAAAAAAATTCCCAGCCGGTCACTCTGAAGCGCCACAGAAATCAAAACCAAAAAAATGTGACCACAGCTTGAATCCATTGTCTGCTCTAACGATGACCATAGATCAGAATAATCCAGTCTTTAGTTCACCAACGTAAACTGGATGTGTTCCTGTACCTGTGCAATGATCATGTAAGCTTGTGAAAATCATTACATAAAACCTGAGAAGAGAGAAAACAAAGTTTTCTTTTACAATGTTGGTTAATTTTTAAGACTTGGTGTTCTGTGACTGTCATATGGAAGCATGCCCCTGTGCTTCACTGAACAATGCACCACTCTCCCCCATGCGCTTTCTTCACTCTTTATTTCTTTCTTTACCAGACCTCACCCCTCTGGCTGATGAATCACTTTGTGCTCTTGTCCTTTTCTCTCTCTCCTATAGATCTTTTTCATCTCCTCTTCTTAAAAACTATGTGCCCATATATCAACAAACACAAATATAACACTCTTTTATATTTTATATTTTATCTAATATAAAAAATTTTGGTGCCGACCAAAGAGTAAAAAATATTTATAGCAAGTATTTTTTTTAAAGTAGGGTTTAATTTACTAATGCTTAAAATGTATTTTTTTTATTGTCAAATGGCCCAAAATAACAGCGAGATGCATAAACTTGTATTAACTAAGGTAACAAAGACTCTTTGCCTTAACCACCAATTGGGCTTATGTGTGTAGTCTCCCCCCAAAGGCCCATTTTGAGCCCTGCTGTAACCTTTATAGTATGAAAATGCTTCAGTGTATTTAAACTGCCTGTGCTCTCTCTCTGTTTGTATTTGTATTACTTTCTTGTCTGATAATATTAGCTGAAGTGTTTCTGAGGTTTTAATCTGCAGCAGAGTGGCCGCAGCCTTCATGTCCTGTGGGTGTAAGAGTTTCAGTGTGTGCACGCACATGCGCTTGAGTGCACGCCGTGTGTGATAATAATATCCATTGTCAGCCTCCTGAAGATTAGCCTCAGTGGGAGAAATCCTCTGTCATATCCCCTCACCTTATTTTCTCTCTCGCTCTTTCTGGCTTATCAGTCCTAGATTGTTTTACAGTTTAGTGACTCAATCTTTTCTCAATTCAGAGCTCAGTTTGGGGTTTTTTTTTGGCTCTGTGGAGAAAATGTGGGTCACACAGGCTTTTTGATTAAAAAAAAAAAAATCTTCCTGTATTTTAAAGCTAATTTGTTTAGATTTTTTTTTTTTTTTTGGCTGATTGTCTCCCTGTTCCCTTTTGTTCTCTCAGATCTACATCTGACATAGTCCAAGAAGAAGAAGAGGAGGAAGAGAAGGAGGACCGGCCTGGATCCAGACTTGATGGACCAGTGAAGTCTTTCCCACCCTGCCTGTTAAAAGCAATGTTTTTGGGAGCTGGAGTTCGTAACACCATCAGCAGAGTGCGTGTGGGGCCCCTCCGTTCCCTCTTCCCCAGCACCCCACCCAATATGGGATGCCAGCCCCCTGTCCCCCTGCCCTGAGCTCTCCTGGGGTGCCATGAATAGTTACAGAGACAGAGGGGTAACTTGCACCTCCTCTGACCTTCTCGATGGAGGAGGAGGAGGGTTGCCCCAGCACACTCCATTTCGTCACACCCCCAATGGGCACCCAGTGCCCGGCCCCACTGACCCGGCCATCCAGCCACGCATCTCTGTGCCCAAAATGGGTGTCCGTGCACGGATCGCAGAATGGCCTCCACGTCGTGCACAGTCCCGGGAGTCGCTGCTTGAAAATGGGCAGATTGGCAGCAGTCACTACGGCGACGACAGTTCAGTTTCATCATCATTTTTGTCATCTGACGTGAGGTTGGTGCGGGGAGGAGTCGCCAGGTTGCCCAAACGGCGGTCCAAAGATGTCGAGTTCAGAGGAGGAGGGTTTGGTGGTGAAAGAAGTTCTCCTTTCAGCCTCAGGGTGTTCCCTCCTTTGAGACAGCGCTCCAACAGTGAAGTGACGCTGAGCGAACAAGATGAAAATGAGGTGAGTCTGAAATCTTCCTCTAGTGTCTCTTTTACACCTGCAGATCCAATGAGAATAGGATATATTTTTCTTTTTAGCAATAGTCCAGTTTGTGTTAAATGACTCATTAGAAACAAATCAAGTTTAGAATACAGTCATCCTGCTTCATCAGTGCTACTTAAACCCACAGAAAGAAATCAAACACTGGTGACTGAATTTAAGTCATACAGCACTTTACTCTGCCCTGTGTACAGAATATATTTATGTTGTCACAAAGAGCTCCAAGAAAAAAAATGAAAAACTGTAAATATTGTTAGTGTTTTTATCATCATGTTAACTCCTTTCCATTTTCACACATGTATGTGACACGTGTATGTGGTTACCAGGTGATCTTCCATTAACATTTATACAGATTGTTTATAAAACTTTGACAGTTCGTGGTCAGAAGATGGATTTAATGGTATTAGCTTTTCAAATTATGCTGAAATCACATATCTAGTGTCCTAAAATCCTGACCTGTTTTACTTTAATATGATAAATGAAGCCACTGGTCCAGGGGTACTGTGGGTCATTAAAAAGTCTGAAATTAAAATCAAGGAAAATAAGGTCGGAAAATTTCCTATATTTCCCGGAAAATTGCTGTTGGTCTTAAATTTGGAGATGGCATGTTTATGACTTGAAAAAGTCAGTAAGATTAAAACTGTAAAGTTTTACAGTTTCATGTCACTTGCTCAGTGAAGTCATGCTGTTGTTATTGTGCACATTTATTTATTTTAAGCTGTAGTTATGTGGGTCAACACGCTAAGCTAATAGGATAATTGCAGATGTCTTCTGCTGGTCCATTACCTCTAACCCTTGCCGTAACCTTAAGGGCATCTGTAGAAAAAAATCAGGTTTGGTACAGATATCTTACATATGTGATATCTGTGATATCTGTGATATATACATATGTGACAAATATGACTCTGTAGGCTCCAGGATTGAAGTAAACTGCTGAAAACTCTAAACAGTAAACGGTGAAAACCACAGGTCATAGGGCGGCCTTCAAATTCCTTGTTTCGTTTTCATCTAATGGTCCAAAATTCACAAGAGTTTCACTTAACTGTCTCTTTAATAGTTGTACACCCAACTGTTAATTATAGGTTAATTATAAAATCTGCAGTATAACACATAATTTCAACATTGTTCAGTCTTTATTTTTGTTTTATTGAGGTCTTAAAAAGCACTGATTTTTGCCTGTTAAAAGTTCAGCAGGTCTCTGTGTGACTAGTTTGATTGACTGCTTTCAGATCAGCCTAAAAAAACTGACTCCAGCTGGAAAATACACAAAGATTTTTTAAATTAATCGACATCATTACTGAGTAAAAGACTGTTGTTCTAACCACTAAAATTGTGTCCTCTTCCTGGTCCAAGGTGGAGGCTCACGTAGATGGTGGGCTGGGGAACCGGTTCAGAGAGTACGGCAGCACCTCCTCCATCGACATCCAAGGCATTCCTGACCAGAGCTTCTTTGACATGATCAGCCAGTTCCGCCAGGAGAGGCCTGACCAGCGCAGCTCAGCACCCATACACCTCGGGGAGCTGCTACGCGCTCCAGACTCGCCGCCAACCGGGCCTCTCCCCTCCGCTCCCTCACCTGGTCCCACAGGTGTGGAAGATAGAGAGACAGGAAGGAAAGACGGCACTGAGAGGGTGAGGAAGAAAAGTGGAGGGACAGAGTCATCGCTGGGCACCTCCTCTTTGTTTCGGAAACTTCGGAGCTCCAGTAGAGGGGAGCTGGATGGAGGGAAAGTAGAGACTGTGGAGGACAGGGGAGGGCGAGGTGCCATAAACGCCTCCTACAAATCATGGGTGTGCCCCAAGAGCTTTGTCCATTTTGATGCTCAGAGCATCCTGTTTGACCTGCACGAGGCAGCGACTCAGCGTGGCTTTATCACCCAGAGAAGGAATACGGCCACAGGGGCATCCGCTGCTTCAGTGTCCCTGTCCGTCTCCAAATCCTCAGCGAGTGTGAATGACCCCATTTATTCCAGCATTGAGGATCTGACTCTGAGCCTCGACCAGGGCTCCACTACACCCTCCCTGAGCGTGGACCCTCTGGACGCTGCTGGAGCCCAGAACTCGAGCCCACTGCTCCTCTGCTGCCCCCACTTCCTTAATGAGACCGGGGGCGATGGAGAACGCAACATCAGCTTCCTCAGCTCATCAGAGCGAGGAGGAGATGGAGGAGGAGGAGAGGGGGCAAGAGAAAAGTGGCTGAGAAAGAGTAACGCGAGCATGTCGGTGCTGGAGGTGCCCTCTAAAGAGCAGGCTACGAGACTGGAAAGACTGAAACTGTACAGCATAGAGCATGTAGACCTGGGAGCCAGGTACTACAGAGACTACTTCCATGGAAAAGGTAACAAGTCTGAGTCATACGCTGTTGCAGAACCATCACTTACACTACAAATACTCTTTGATGTAGCTACCAGCAGTGTTTATGTAAGAATCACCAGAAGCATGTGCAGTTTTTGTTTCCACAGAGTCTCAGGAGTTAATAGGAAATGGGCAGGGTTCATTTTCTTAAGCATTTAGCGGGGTACACTTACTAGAATATGACCTTTCAAAAACAAAGCAATGAAATCTGACTTACATAGAACATAAAACAACAAGATATGACATGTTAAGACGCCTGGACTAGTAGTAACTGAGTCAACAGAAATCACTCCTCACTAATGAGAGTGTTTAATCTGACTGAATGACTGAAGGCCACGACAATAGTTCATTACAGTTCCTAAATGCCCTGTTTCAATAATAAAATTATAAAAAAAATATCTTTACAGTTTCAGCTCAGAAAAAGTTGTATATGTGTTGTCAGTCAATAAATTAAACTTTATTTCAACAGCAACTTTTATGCAGGTTAGTGCTGTTAAAATTACTTTACAGATGAGTGGTGAGAAATAACAGAGAACAAAGGTGATAAAATAATAAACTAAATTAAAACCTTTATAAAATAAATTAGAAATACAAACAAAGTAAAATATAAAAAAAAAGTTTTAAAACATAAATACTTACAAAACAGAATAAAATAAAGTAATATATTATAAAAAAAAACAAACAAAAAAACAACTAATTGTTTTAAGGACATAAAAAGCTTTCTTTTCTTTCCTGAATAATTTATAAGTTCAACAAAAAATCAAATCTGTTCACCCTGTAGAAAAAATGTCCACCTACTGGTATTAATCAGTATTGACAGCCATCCTTAGCTGCAGCTCAACAATACTGACATAATGATCCCACTTTACAATCAGATTTTTGTGTCTCGCTGTCGTTCCTTCCATTGGAATTACATCGTATCGATGTTGTTTGTCCACCCAGAACTTGTCCAGTGTCATTTCTCACATCTCATCCTGTGGCTCTTAATGTCCAGCTGGGCCTCAGCAGAGTGGGGTGAGCCAAGCTGGCAGCCCTCCCACACTTTTTATTACACATGTACCTGGCTGTTCTATTGGCAGCCACCTGCTTTTCTCCAGGATCACGAGTAGCACTTAACAAATCGGCCGGTGTCTCTTTGTTTTAGAGCCGTTGAGTCAGATGTTGCACCTAATTCCAGAGCAGGAAGAGGTGTGTGTGATGTGAGCCTGTCAGCACACGTGGATGTGGGCATTTCTTGTCAGCATCACCTTTTGTGACACTGTTGATGAAACTTCCCACTGGCGTGCATCATCTGGCTGGAGCCTAATTAGTGACAGATGCTGTTAGGAGCACATGTGTGCCATCAAGCGTGTGTGTGTGTGTGTGTGTGTGTGAGAGAGAGAGAGAGAGAGAGAGAGAGAGAGACAGGCCTGCAGCCACACAGATAAAGGTTATCATTCCAAAAATATGTTCATCTGCTGACTCGTTTCCAGCTTAGCCATCCCCCAGAAAGCTGCTGAGGTGTGTGTGTGTGTGTGTGTGTGTGTGTCAGAAAGCCTCGTCAAAAAGCTGACATTTGCACCACAGGACATGGTGTAGAAGCTAATCAGGCCCGAGTCTCCTAACGTGTACGTTGTCCCTGTTCACTCCAGTTGGGGGTGGTGGGGTTGAAGGAGGAGTACTTGTCAAGCTGCATTCGTCCTCACGATTCTGGAGAATTTCTGTTTTCTCCCATGATGCCTGTGGTGTTGGCATTAGCACGGCTTAGCTTAGGAGATTTAGAGGAGGACCTGCAAGATGCTAGTAAAGTGTGTCGATAACTCTGTCTCGACCTCTTTAATAAATCAACATGTTGTGCCAACACTGGTAACAAGCCATAAAATGTTAATTGACCACTGTGGGCACTACGTTTTGTTCACTTCCTGGATTTACAAGGCTGAGAACATATTTCTCCTTTAATGGTCTTATTCTGATGGTCACACTGTTTCTCCTTTTGAGATGAAGCTCCTAAACACAACATGAGGAAAAAAAAACAATATTTCTCACCTTTATTTAGGAGTCCCTATCGTTCTCTGTGGGTTACGCCTTGTCTTAGCTAAATTGATTGATTGATTACTAGATAACATGCCATTGTCTTAGTCCTGTCCTTGACCTCCTCTGTCAGTCCTAAGTACACATAAGTTACACAACAGTCAGTGTCTCTTTGAGTCGAGCTCTTCTCTCATCTGTCTCATCTCTTATATATCAGTGCTTCTCAAACAGTGGGGCAGTAGGCAGAGGCCCGGGGTGAAATATGAAGTGAAACTACATTTAATGAATATGATTTTTATACAGAGAATAAACAGAAAAGAGGTTGTGGTGACCCTGATTTTCACTGAAATTCAGTTTTTACTATTTTCTGTGATTGATAAAAACTGTGTGTTGTGAACCTCAACACATTTCTGTAGTCGCTTCTGCTGCTCCGTGCTTCTAACAGCTCATTACATGTGTAGTTGTGTTGATATTACTGATTTAAATTATAATTTTTGTAAGTGAGGTATGTTGCTTGGATTTTTTTTTTTTGTAAGTTCCTGTGCAGCTACTGTAATTAAAATGTATTATTTATTTTTAATTAGGCAAGCAGCACGGTGGCTCAGTAGTTTGCGCTGTTGCCTCACAGCAGTGTTTGGAGTTTGTTCTCCCCGTGTTTGCATGGGTTTTCTCTCTGGAGTTTCAGTTTCTTCAAAAAACATGTAGGGTTAAAGATGACTATCTGGACCCTGGGCGCCCTCATGAAACAGATTCTTGATCTCTGGAGTTTCTCTTCCTGTTTATATAAAAACAAATCAATACTTAGAATTCAGCGAGTCCTTTTCAACAGAGGATTAACTGTTTGATTTACAAAATGTGCAGTTTCATCACAGTTTTCCAGGGCAAAACAAAAGGAGGTTGTTATCAGATTGTTTTGTCTGACTAACACTCCAAAATATAAAGCTGGTCAGTTTACTGTCATTCAAGGATGAGACGATTACAGAGAATCTGGAAACGGTGTGGACATAGATGCTGATTACGTTTCTGTTGCTCGTCTCATCATAGATAGCATTTGTTTGGCTCCTTCTTCTTCTAGTGTTACTGGAAATAAAAACTCATCTGATCTCCTATCTGCTGGCATACTCGGCTGTAGACACAACACACGCACATGTTCAGACACATAACTTTCTCCACATCTCAGACCTTAACCTTGGTTGTCTCTGTCCTTCACCAGAGCACTCAAACTACTTTGGGACAGATGATAAGCTGGGCCCTGTGGCTGTGAGCATCCGCAGAGAGAAATTGGAAGACACCAAAGACCTGAAAGACCAGTACCAGCACCGCCTCATCGTCAGGATGAGCGAGGTATGCAGCGTGTGCTGTTTGTGTGTGTGTGTGCATGCTGGTCACGGAGATTTCTGAGGGATCTATGAGTGAGTTAATTCCTCACCTACTTTCAGTTTATCCAGCCCTACCTGTGACACTGTGACACACTCTGCCCTGATTATAACCTTCTCTCCGTCCCCCTCACCCTTCTGCTCGTCCCCCCTCTGCTCTCTGCCAGTGGAAAATTCCACCTGCCCAGTCCGAGCACAATGAAGCTAAACCAAACACTGGCTGCTCTGGCCAAAGCTGCTCCCACAGCCAGCTACTTTTCCTCTTTGATGGATCAAACACTCGAAATGTGTTAAATGATGGGCTGATGATTACAGAGAATTAGTTTGTGGGTTCTCTGTCCTTTCTTGGTTGTTTTCAGAGACTTGCCTCCTAGGCTCCAAACTTAGTTTCCAAGACGCAATTTTGGAAAGATGTCTTTGCTCAGGACTGCAGCAGATGATTACTTTCATTACTGATTTATGTTAAGTGTCAGAAAATTAAAAAAAATTTTTTTTAAATCAATCTCAGTTTCAATTTCAGTTCAATTCAATTTTATTTATATAGCGCCAATTCACAACAATAGTTGCCTCAAGGCGCTTTATATTTTAGGGTAAAGACCCTACAATGACTAACAGTCCTGAACTCAAAGATATTAGGTTTACTGTAATAATAAAGAAACAGTTATTGATATTTGAGAAGTTAGAATAGTCAGATTTTGTGTGTGCGTTTTTCATGGTAATTTTGAGCTTTTAATGATATCTTTGAACTGTTATTTTTCCAGGGTGGAATGATTGTACAGCATACAGTGGTGTGAAAAAGTGTTTGCCCCCTTCCTGATTTCTTACTTTTTTGCATATTTGTCACACTTAAATGTTTCAGATCATCAAACAAATTTTAATATTAGTCAAAGATAACCTGAGTAAATACAAAATGCAGTTTTTAAAAGATGG
>VUQI01061431.1:1383-13992 GCA_015106735.1 Paratilapia polleni
GAGTCTGCTTTTTTCCAATTACAAGATGAGAGATGTTGACATTTGTAACACTGTTTGTGACACATTTATTTCATTTTCATCAAAAACAGATTTTTACAACACAGAGGAACTTTTAAAAATAAAAATAAAAATAAAAGATAGTCACTGAGGTTAAAGACCATATGAAGTAGTCCTTATGCTGAATATTAGGCACACACAGATAGTTACTCAGCACAAACACTAGATGGTGCACCAAGATAGTAAAAATTAGTTTCTCCCTCAGGTTCATGTCTCATAAGATGGAACATTTTTTATTTTTGTGCCACATGTTTTATTAATAACTATAAGATGGATCTAAGTGCTCAGTAGTGTGTCTGATAATTTATTGAAATAAAATGTGGAATTACTGACAGTTTTCTTCTTGTCAACTTGTCTGAATACAGCAAAAGTAAAATCTTGCTTTTTCTCTCCCCTTCCTCTCTCTTGTTCTTCCAATCTCCTTGCTCTTAGTTCAGCTTTTTCTAGTTGTTCTCCTCATTTTTTCACTGTTCTTGTTCCTTGCCTACCCCTTGTACCCCCCCCCCCATTTTCTCCCACTCTGTTCCCCCTTTCTCCTCTCATCTTCTCTCCCTCTGTCCTCTTTCCTTTCACCTGTTCACATTTTTTTAGATTTTCTTTTTAGCAGGTCCACAGACTGGGAAGTCACTTGGTTGAAGTGGGACACGGCATGGTTAAATATAGCACTTATGCAGTAATAAGATAATTTTATTTGGTATCCATGGGCAGAAAACCACCCAGGATCTTTTGACCCGGTAAGCCAACAATAATAAAACAGGATTTAAAAAATCCCATGGATTTATCTCAATGTCTGAAAGAGCCCTTGCTTTGATATTTATTATGGTTGTTTATAGCTTACGTTATTTATTTAAATTTAATAAGCAAATGGCTCTAGTTGATATGGAGTAATGGCAACCTGTATGGTAAAAATCTATTCACCTTTAATGTGTCTGGGAAAGTTCTTTTCTGTATCTACCCTGCTTTATCCTAGTATGTATTATGGATGTTTAAAAAGGTACTTAAGTTTAAAACCTGCCAAAATAAACTAAAGCTATCAAAAGAATGTGACAAAACAACTGCTAAGACTTCTCCCCAGTCATTTATGTCATCTATGGCATCTAAGAGATATCAGCTGAAGTTTAACTAGGGCCAGGTTGTACTTCTGTACTTACACAGAAGATGTTGTACCAAGTCAATGGAGTGTCCAGTCTGCCCTAAATCCCACATAGCAAGAGGAAATACTGATGGAGAGTGAGAGAAAGTACCGGTGCTAATGTGGAAGAACAAGCAATGACTGAAGCTCCTGGACTTTAATCACTACCAGCCCAACTCCCAGAATGAAACAAACCATTCTTGTTTGCAACGAAAAGAAATGATCAACAGGAACAGGAACAAAAGAAGAAGTTTCACACCCAGTCTCTTCTTGCTGTGGCCAGAGTGCCAACCTCTTTGTCACCCCATCTAAGATCAAATAATGCCTTCTCTTGTTTATTACTACAGAGGTGGACAACTACCATAGACAGCATAACTACATGAAGCCAATGTGGAAGTGCCCCAAAGATGTGGTCTTTCTAATAACCAGCGGGGGCGACTCCGCTGGTTCTAAAAGGACTTCCAGTTGTGCAGAAGTCTATGGGAAAACAGCACTTGGCTCTTTTGCTCTGACCCCAGTAAACACTTTCCTGATGGGTTTATGGGCTCAGTTGCTGGTTTCAGGTCATAATAAATAAAGCATTAAGTTGATTTTGCAAATTATGGTCATTATTAGAGTCAGGAAGAAGGATTATTCAGGGTGTGGTTTCCTCAGGTTCACAATCTAGTCCATCCCTCCTGCTTCAAAACAAAGATGGCTACTGCCAAAATGCTGAATTTGAGGCTTCACTAACCAGTTGGTGGCTAACTGGTGGAGCAGGACTCTTTAAACAACTCATCCTTTTTATTCATAAGTAGTTTCAGTTATTTAAGATGATCAGACTTTCTGCCCTTTACTGTTTCTGGGTGTGATTAAAAAAAAGGCATAATATCTCGTCACATCACACCATGTTGTGAATTTAATTAAAAATGGCCCTAAATAAAAAGAATGGCATGTGCACTATTACATCTGAGATCATAAAATACACCAGTAGTTGGTCTATAACAAAAAAAAAAATAATAATAATTATGATGCACTTGTGTCGCACATCATATTTTATTGCTTTAAAATGATGGAGAGGGTGTTTCATTTTGTTAAATGGCTGTTGCCTCAACTCTTCTCTCCTCGTATCACTTTCTCGTCTCCTCCACTAGCATCTTTGGTGACTATGTCCAATTTGGGGAATGAGTAAGGTAAAACTTTCTGGTAAAACTCCAACGCCCTCTGTCGTTGAAGGTTTTAGTTCAGTTTTCTTGAGGGTAATTACAAAAAGTACCTTTAAGGAATACTTGCTCATTCTTCACACTTGTCAGAAGCTGCAACTAACAGTTATTTTAATTTTAGGCTAATCTTCTTATAGTTCTCCCCCTTGACTGTTGTCAAGAAGATGCTTGAAATGTGTAAGATTCAGATTTGGTTAACTTTGCTGACCAAAAGTACAAAATGCAAAAAATATGCAGATAAATAATAAGTTATCATTCAGAGCGAGTAAAACATAAAATGACAGCTAAATATATGCCGACACATTTTAAAAGCTTGACTAGTCAATATTTGGCATGTTCCCCCAATCAATCTGCTTTTGTTTTCTGTCTGTTTTCCTCTCTCTTCTTCCTCATTATTTTGCTTTGGGATCCACGTTAGTGGAGTAGTTGCGGGTGTCGCCAGGTGGAGCTCCATGCTCTCCCAGTCAAACCTTCCGGAGGGTCCAGGACTCCCTCAGCGAAACACACTGATTCAGACACACACACAGATACATATACTGACATGCGCGCGCACACAAACGCACGCGCTTACGGCTGTCAGGCGTGTCAGAGAAGCGCTCGAGCTTCAGTGAGTTGAGAGAGCGAGAGTGAGAGAGAGCGCACGGTCTGTAGTCAGTGTTTTACAGTCAGCGGGACCGGGCACTCTTGTGTTATGTCAGTTAGTGGAGCTTGGCTGCTTAGTGTGGTTGTTTTACTTGTTTTCTCGCTTCTGTGAAATGGGCTTCTGACAGCAGCCGGGCTGCGGGCGCCGCCGGCTCCTCCTGACCGGAAAATGAAGCGACTCTGTCGGAGGCTGGCGGTGGCCGTGGCGGTGCTGGTGTGGCTGGGAGCGCTGGTTTACCTGCTGGTGTTGAGCCGGAGGAGGCTGCCGGAGCTCAGTACCGGAGCAGGAGCAGGGGGAGGAGGAGTAGCAGGAGGCGGAGAGACAGCCTACAACCAGGTGAAGTAAAGATATGGCCACCACTGTTGCTGTGTACGCGTGTTAGACATAAACAGAAGGTGAATTCGACTTCCAGCGTCTGTGGAGTTCATAGCAGTCACACTTAGTTGTAGTGGCTACAATAAACCCTGAATATCAACATATCCCAAGTAAAACAGCTGGTGATACAAACAACAGGAAAAAAGTATCAAGTAGATACTCCAATGTGAAAAAAATTTCCTGTATTTGATATTTCACTTGAGTAAAGCAAACAAATGGCAGAGAAACTGAGTGTATTGAAGTTTAATGATGGAAAAAAGTTAATATGAGAATGTTGCAATGAGCGCAGGTGCAACTAAATATCACTAATGAGCGGTTTAAGTCATTGTACTTTCTCTTCAGGGGAAACCTTTTCACGTTTTTTAAGGTGAATTCTTCATCTGTAAAAAACTTTGGACATTCAACGGAGTAAAAAGCACAGAACGACTAAAATGTAAGGTAATTACTGTCACGAAATTTGGACATTTCATGTGACCAAATCTCACCAAAGTTTAAAAGTTTTATTTTCTGCAGATTTATCTTTGATATCAGTAAGTATGTGGCATCAGTGCTATCACGGCATTATTTTTTCCCCCTACAATATTCCTGTCCATAGCAGCTCAGTAGATTGTGAGGTAATACTCCATTTGTAATTTTTAATTTCATTTCTTTTTTGCAGTGCACCAGTAATATACCCTCAACATCCACTATCGCAGCTCTTATCATTGTTTAATTTCATTATCAGATTGCAGTGGTTCCTTTGAAGATAATTAGGTTCATTTTCGACCCAGCTTGATGCCTGTGCCCTGCATGCACTGCAGGATGTCTGTTATGCAAAAGATCGGCAGCATGTTCACTGTGGCTGGTGGGATAAATGTATTGATCCTGTCTCCCTTACCTTGTTAAATTGAGCTGCCAGTGCACACATACAGGAATCCTGTAACAGCCTACATTTTAAATAAATCTCCATAGGAAAATTGTGAGATCAGGACTCGGAGTAAAGTGGTATAAATCTAAATAATTAGCAGAAATGTTGGATATATTAGCTAAGAACATTATTCTGTGTGGGAATGTTATTGTATGCTACTGATATATTGTAGCTGACTTTTTGTAAAGCGTGTATGAGATTTTAGAGAGTATCAGAAAGTGGACCAGACACAGAAGTTAGTGGTGTGTTCTGCTGCGTCTTATGTTTATAATAAAACTTGTGTTCTCAATCAGGATTTTGTTTTGTTGTGAGGCACAACAGGCAAAATACATCCAGTTCAATGTACTTTCCCTGAATAAATCTAATGAATAAGGATCCAAGATGTAAGAATTTTAGATGGAAAGACCACTGTAGCATGTATGTGCAGGGCATTTCTATGTGAGGACTGCTACATATTCAGCATCTCCACCACACGCTGAGACTCAGCAGTCTGTGTCAAAGGGACATGTGTTTATAGAAATTTGCAAAAATACAAAAATAAATGCTGCAAAGAGCTGCATATGAAGTGGGAAAGCTCCCTCATAAGCTTTTGTGTTCCTGGCATTTTCCTGAAATAAATATTTATGTACTTGAATCACATTATTTGTCCCTCATCACCAGCATACTGACCTCTGACCTCCCCGAGGCCCTTGTTAATGTTTGCTTGTTGCTAAAATGCACACTAAGCACTGAATGAAAGCTTTCAGAAAGGTCTGAGTACATAGCAGAAACCCACGTTTCAGTGGAGACCACCTGCAGTGTGTGTTTATTTTTGCGAGTGTATGTGTGATCTGTTACAGTGCAGTGGATTCAGAGCTAGAGCAAAAGCTGCTTTAAAAGAATCCCATTCTCCATGTCATGATATATAAACAGAGTAGACTTACACTGTACTACAGCATTGCTCAGAAACCTGCAGCCACCTTTTCAAAAGAGGCCTACAGTGGCAGGTATTGAACTGAACTGAGCTTGGCCTGGTAACAGTTCTGAATATTGACTGCGGAGGCTGGGCTCAAACACAGACTTTAAGATTCAGACATATTGAGGGAAAAGTTTTTAGTTGTGTGGATAGTGTACAGCATTTGGTTATTTCAGTGACTCAACAACTGTTTATATTCCTGTTCACCAGACATTCCTAGTCACCAGAAGATGACATCCTTCTGAATGAGGGAACCTATTATGGTTATCTCCAACTCCATGTTTTTATTTTGGGACTCTACTATAGCAGCTTTGGGTGATTCACAGTTCAGAATAATCCTTACTTATCCTGTACTGGGCACTGGTGCAGCTCCTTAGTTCATTCCCTGTCTGAAAGAAGCTGTTATAACTCCATTCTCTTCCCTTTAATCCAACTTAATTTTGATTGGGAGCCCTTCTTAAAGTAGGAGGTTTGAACAGCAGGTGGGTGGGGCTTCTGTGCTCACAGCCAGAATCCTGCGCCGGAGATGACCATGTTAATGATATGACACTTCTGAAACTTGAGCTTTTGGCACACAGGATTACTTGCACTGATGTTCACTTCATTATTTGAAACAACATGGTGATGTTAGTGTTTAGCTGACGTCACAGTTGTGTCCACTGGCTCCAGTGTGGAACTGTTCTGGTACTGTGTTGGTGCTACGCAAAACCCATTTGCAGACCCATGTCCACCTGTTGTAGCTGTCTGCTGCCACTTGTGGGCAATGTCAATGATATGTGTGACAGCTGGAAATGCAGGCGAACTCTGTTGTGATCGTTCCCTTTCCTGATTAGGAAAACCTTTCAACAAACTACCATTTGACCTACCCTTAGTGTAGAGTGCATGGGTGACATGCTGTTGACTTGCTGCAGGACTTTGTGCAAGGGCATCTCCATTTGAGTGTTCTGAAGTAGTATAATCTGTCTGCATAGGCAGAAAGGTACTTAAATGGACACTAAAACGGGACTACAAATTGGCAGCAATGACAGCCTCATTTACCTGGCTGTAGGCTCTTGTAGTTTCTCTTAGACTTGTTTGACTGTACGCTAGAAACACAATGGGAGTCAGATGAGGAAAGCAAAACCACTTGTGCAGACACTGTCTTAGCAGGGTCTGCACAAGAAGGCAACGCATGAGATCTAGTACTTCATCTTTGACCGCACAAAAGAGGTTCAGGCAAAATATTGTTCATTTAATTGCCTGCCTTGGGGCTTAAAAAGTTGCAGTGGTTCATCAGATGATCTGGGAAACTTTTCTCCTATAGATACTAGAGCTGTGTCCGAATTGCACGCTCATTCAATATATAGTGCACTATATATTGAGTCAACAATTTCGTATTGCTGATTGAAATCTCAACTGTAAATTTCATCCTTTATGTAGTGCGCTACAAAATCATCATGTTGCACTCCAAGAAATGGTGTACAGACGCTATAAACTACATCCATCGAAAGAGACTATCATGCAGCCTCACTGTCTGTTGTCAGAGAAATGTGATATGGTGTGCTAATGTGATTTTCTTACCTGTTGAGAAGTGAACATAATACTCCTCAGATGTCTCAGCAGTGCAGTGGCTCTTTCCCTCCTCTGCCTTAGCAGCAGGATTAAAAAAAATAAATTATACCATCTACTATTAAAATATCTACAAGAAACATATTTGAGGTTTTACCTACTCAGTCTAAACTGTAAATATGTTAGAGATGTGTTGTTAAGTAGTTTACTTGTAAAGTCTTTGCACACAAGCAATAACAACAGTGAAGCTGCTGCTGTTGTAAAAACAGTTACTTTAATGTATTTGGCTACTTTGAAGGGGTTTAAAATTAATATATTGGAGATTAGTATATAATAGGACAGTTACAGCTGCACGTTCCATCATGCTTTTGTAGGTGGATTCAGTTCAGCTTAAGTATAATTTAAATAACGTCAGGTGTGCACGGATGGACTAGGGATCAGAATTTCTTTTATTTTAATAATGGCCCCAAAAAATGACATCATTGATGTGTCAAAGCAAACACTATGCAGGGAATGAAAGTGTGAGTAGATGATTGTACAAGAAGAAAAACAGTCTTGCTCTGTGACAGCTGGGATGGGCTAAAGCAACCCCCACGACCCTGATGGGTGATGGTGGTCAGGTGATGTGCAGAAGCATAAACCTCTGCAGTGGCCTTCAAAGCTCAGGTGGGGGAAAAAAAGCAGAGCTGGAATGACTGAAGTGGCAAATTGTCTGTTTGTGCACAACAAGATCACAATAAAGGATGTGCAGGCAGAGTTGAATTAAGCTTACTTAATGACGATCAAAATAATAATGCTGTTTTTAAGAAGAAACCCTTATAGTTTAAAAGGAACTGACTTCCAAAATGATTGTAATTTTTGTGAAACATTTATGTAAAACATAACTTTATGTCAAAACAGCTCTAACATCAACAACAAGAATCACACTTCATCTTAATTTTGAGACGTGCCTTAATTTTGTGTGAATAGGAGGTGTTTTCAAATGGTTGATAATTCAGGCAATGAAGCTTAATCTGCTGTTGCGCTCATTGTAAGTTGACCTGGATAAGATTTTCAGCTAAATGCCTCAAATATGAAATCTGAAATGTAATTAAACTACTTCAGTTGGAGGGATAGAAACAGCTGCAACCACTTTAGCCTATCAAAGGAAGTGGAAGAAAAAAAAGACTTGTCTTGTGTGGACTTGTTCTGTAAGCTGCGAGTCTACAAGCTAATGAGAGAATCTCTGTTCATTCAGCAGAAAAGTCTCTATGTGTGCTTGTGTGCAAGTGAATGTATCATTTTCAAGTCAGGACACACATGCTGAAATGCACCTCGGCTAATACCCAGCCAGATACAGACTTGCCAACTTAATCCTACAGTTTTTCACACCCAGTGTAAATTTGAAGGTACAGACTTGCCTGGTATCATCATTACCATGCACACAGTCTGCTTGTGTCATAAAAAAGAATATATTTGGCTCTTTCTAGTTTGGTTGTGTATTATCCAAATGCAAGTTTAAACAGGAGCACTAGGGAAGTGATACATTCTTAATTAGAGAGAAAAACATTTGGACCCAAACCAAAAGTATCTATAAAAAACATGGAAACTTGTCAGAGGAATTTTGCTTAACAGAAACTTCTTAGTTTGATATTTTTAATTTAGTGTAAAATTTTCTTGTTCAATATTTGATGACACTCTGCTAGCTGTCCCATTAAGCTCAAAATATGATTTCTGTGTCTGTATGAGAGATGATTTTGTCTATCCATGTCTCTAAGTTCATGCAAATTGTCAATGTGCAGCATAAAATTTATGACTGTGCAGACTGTATGCATGAATGGTACATGCTGACAAATGAGTGTGTGCATATCTCTGCAAATACAGACGCCTGCTAATGGCTCAGTCACACTAGAGTGAAAATAAGACGGCAACCTCCTTGCGACAAGAAAAAATCAGTGGTTGCCCAGTGATTGCATTGAATTTTTTTGCATTCGGTGACTGATTGCAAGTAGTTGCAGTGACCAGCTGGTTGCACAGAGGTTGAGCATGCAACATCCTCAACCTCTGGACGACAACTTTCGATCAGAAGATGTTTGCACAGGTCGCCTGGGGGGAAGCACCCTGTCTCCAAATAGTTGACTCAGACTGACTGCAATCACTCTCAGACAGATTGCAGAAGGTTTGCAAGTAACTGGCGTCTAAGTTATAGATGCAGACAGATTGCCAACATGTTGCACTCAATCTGAGTCAGTTTGCATTGATGAGCCCAACTCATCTGTGATGTCTCTTTGCAATAGGGGACTCGACTCAACTGGTTGCCAGCTAGTTTTATTCTGGTTATATTCCTATATAAAAGCAAGGTTGCCAAACACCTGTGTCATTTTGCAGTTAACTTGCCGTCCTGCAGCAACTATGTCACTATTTGTGGAGGAATTTCTGTTTCGAGTCTATAAGGTTCCAACTGGACTCTGAATTTAAGTAGTTAATGTAAATTTCTGTGTATGTAGATGGCAACAGATTTGGGATTTTCACCAATATCTCAGTTAATTGTCTTATTATCACAAACAGATGGCATGTAATTCCCAATGTGACCCTATTCAATCACAAACTGATAGCAGACTGACTTCGTCTTATTGACATTTTATTACTGTCTTGATGCAGCAAAGTCACTTTGAAGATAGCAGTGCGAGTGGTGGCAGATCTGGTCCCTGTCTCCGAAGCAACCATTTCAAAGGCAACAAGATCCATTGGACACGGTTCCAAACATTTTGATCATGCTGCGGTCTCCAACCACTGTTTTCCCTAGTGTGACTGTAGCATTACATTATCTGTATGTTTTGTTTTATATTTTCTTTTTTTTTCTTGCTCTTTTAAAGTAGTCTAAATTAGTTTGTAGTTCTGTTGCAGTGTTGGCAAACAGTGCTTGTTATTGTGTAAATGAATGCGGCATCAAGGCTTGTGTCTGGCATTGAGCGCTACAAACTCCACCCTGATAGTTTCTGGTTTATCATGAATTCCACCAATGTGGAAAAGCAGGAACTTTTGGGGGGGCAGGAACTATGACCCAAAAAAACAAAACTCAAGAAAGGTTCAGGCTATAGAAATGCAAGTTAATCTCATGAATTATTAAAGATACATTTAAAGGCCAGAGGAAATGGGCAAAACATGACACTTCTGGAACTTAATCCTTTTATATTTATGAAAAGAATCATAATCCTAGTTGCACAGTGGAAATTGGAAAAGCAAGATTTTTTTTATATGCACATGCAGCCTCCTGTGTTAATTCAAACTTGCATGCAATCAGATGTTGTTTACAGAGGGTCATACCCTCATTATTGCCCTAATTACAGGGTAATTGTATTATTAATGTGTAGGTGGTTGCTCTCAGGTGTGCATGTGCAGAGGTGTGTAAATGTCAGACAGGTCACATTTACATAGCTCCAGCATGTAAAAGCAATGATCAGACCATTTTTTTTAAACTCAGAAGGAACCTTAAAGCTACTTGTTTGTGGCTGTTAAAAAATATTCCTCTTCAGTTTTTTTAATATATGTCATATATTTGTGTGTGAGTGTAAGCCAGGACTGAGGATGTTTGGTTTGTCAGCAGTACTCGTGGTGCTGTGTGCTATTCAAATGCTAATACAGAATTCCCATTCCTCACAGGATTAGCCTGCACTCCTGTTTACCTAGCACGACTACTTCCTGTACAAGGAAGGGTACTCCTGTACTATTTGCACACACACAGAGAAATGCTTAAATGCAGAATCACACCCTCATCTACATGTGCACACAAGAAAAATGGTATTTCTTGCACACAGGCGGGATCCCACACACGGACACACACACACACACACACACACACTCTGAGAGAGCTTTTGGAGAGCCTTTGAAGCAGCGTGGTTGGAGTGTGCCTGTGTCCTCGGGCAGGTTGGCAGGGGGTCTTTATGGAGTTTCTGCCTTCAGAAGTCCAAACATGAGAGGAAACAATCTGTTGGTTCTTTGAATACTGAAGGGCACTCTGCCCCTCTCTCTCTCTCTCACTCACTCACTCACACTCACACTCACACTCACACTCACACTCACACTCACACTCTCTCTCTCTCACTCACTCACTCACTCACTCACTCACTCACTCACTCACTCACACTCTCTCACTCACTCTCTCACTCACTCTCTCACTCACTCAGTCACTCACTCACTCACTCACTCACTCTCACTCTCTCTCTCTCTCTCTCTCACTCACTCACTCACTCACTCACTCACTCACTCACTCACTCATATAATGTCAAGCGTCCCAGGACAAGATGTTGATCACATTTGGACCAGACAGCAATAATTTCTCTAGGTACTACATTATTCATTGAATTATAGTTATTTCACAGAAGATTCTCTTTAAATGATGAACACATTGCCACTGAAAACTATCCTCACGTCTAACAGATTGTTAGCACCGGTGCCTTATGCTGCTGCTTCCTGACACAAACACACACAACCTCAATGTTGGTTTTTGTGCTCTGTCATTTTGTTGGCCTGTGCTCTGTTTAACTGCCACACCTCAAACACTTTAAAGTCCCTGTAAAGGATATTCAAAGATTTATTAAAGATGTTTTACATGTTAAGCAATTATTGCAGAAAATGTTTTACTAAGTTTTAGAGTTAGACCACTGAACACGTTTTGCGTGTTTAGAATTTTTTTGGGAGAATCAGTATTGCATCATTATGATGTGGCCACGCATCCTTGGCAGGAGCCCTCCTGTAACAGGATACTAGAGTTGGCATCAATGGTTTTCCTGTTTGTTCTTGAGTTACTACACTTACTGTTATTATTACCTACAGTTTTGGTTGCGAGCTTTGCCTTAATTGTTGAAATGTGTCTTCCCTGATGTCAGAAAAGCAGAAAAGCTTGGTCTATTTTTATTTATTTATTTATTTTTTAGATTTTCTACAAATGATCAACTGAAGAAAAGCTGGAATGATTATGTGAAGAGATACATTGATGGAAAGCTGAGAATCACCATGTACACCTACCTCAGTAGTGACCATTAAATCTGGGAGGTTTGACAGACTTTTATTGGTGACAGGGCCAAAACGACTATCATCTTCCCCCAACTTCATTCTCCAGTCCCCCTGACATCTGGTTTCTTTGGAAGTATTAGCTCACTAATGTGTGATCTCCTCCTCCTCCTCCTCTTCCTCCTCCTCTTCAGGGGTCACCACAGCGGATCATCTGCTTCCATCTCCCCGGCATCCTCTTCTGTCACACCAACCCTCTGCATGTCCTCTCTCACTACATCCATGAATCTTCTCTGTGGTCTTCCTCTTTTCCTCCTGCCTGACAGGTCCATCTTTAAAATCCTTTGTCCAATATATCCACTATCCCCCCTCTTTACCTGTCCAAACCATCTCGGCCTTGCTTCTCTAACCTTGTCTCCAAACAGCTTGACCAGAGCTGTCCCTCTGATATACTCATTTCTAATCCTGTCCATCCTGGTCACTCCAAATGAAGATCTTACCATCTTCAGCTCTGTCACTTCCAGCTCAGCATCCTTTCTTTTTGTTAGTGCCACTGTCTCCAAAGCATACATCATAGCAGGTCTCACTACCATCTTGTAAACCTTCCCTTTCACTCTTGCTGCTATCCGTCTGTCACACATCAACCCTGACACGCGTCTCCACCTGCTCCACCCTGCCTGCACTCTTTTCTTCACCTCTCTTGTGCACTGTCTCTTGCTTTGGTTGGTTGACCCCAGGTATTTAAACTCATCCACCTTCACTACCTCTGCTCCTGGCAGCTTCACCTTTCCACCTGCC
>VUQI01061431.1:14012-25580 GCA_015106735.1 Paratilapia polleni
TTGTTAGAGCCACCATCTCCACACCATCCATCATAGCAGGTCTCACTACCACCTTGTAAACCTTCCCTTTCACTCTTGCTGCTCCTTCTGTCACACATCACCCCTGACACTCGTCTCCACCCACTCCACCTTGCCTGCACTCTCTTCTTCACCTCACTGTCTGTTGCTTTGGATGGTTGACCCCAGGTATTTAAACTCATCCACCTTCACTACCTCTGCTCCTTGCAGCTTCACCTTTCCACCTGCCTCCTTCTCATTCACTCACATGTATTCTGTCTTGCTTCTATTGACTTTCATTCCTCTTCTCTACAGTGCATACCTCCACCTCTCTGCTCTCACTACAGATCACAATGTCGTCTGCCAACATAATAACCCACTAATATAGTGATGAAAATATTCAGTCTAAAACCTGACACTTCTGGTTTCCTTGTTTTGAAGTCAATGGGTTTTTGAATAGGGTTTTAGTTGGATGCTTGAAATAAGGTCTGTGGTTAGCACAAGCTTTAGACATTTTTGTGTTTTGTTCTACAACATAAAATATGTTAGTAAATCAGTTCATGTCCTAGAGAAGGCTTAAAGCTTAGAAAAGCTTAGTAATGGTGATGTTGAAGGCTGCTCTGCAACTATGCTTTAGTTTATTAAAAACAGCCAATTGGATTTATGCTTCCCAAATGATAAAAACTGTTATTTTATGAAGATGATCATGCTGAACAAGACGTTTAAGTAAAAAAGTTTCATTTCCCAGAAAGCTTATTCTTTGGCCTGCAAAAACAGTCTCTTTGAGGTGATGTGCAAGGTGTCAGTCAGCATCCTCAGCAGACAGGCCTCCAACATTTCAGAGCAGAGAAGACTGCACATTTTTTTTCACAATTTTGAACCCTAATTGTATGTATTTGCTTATTGTTAAATTAAAAAAAATACTTGAAATGTGACTTGATGGTTGATAACAAACTCTAGTGCTCTATGTATGTAGTAAAACTTAAATGTGGTATTTATCTAGATTAAAATATGAATTTGCAAAGTGTTCTTCTTCATAGTGTCATTTTTAAAATAGTCATCATTTTCTTAGCTCATTTCTTCATTGCAACTTTCTTTGGAACAGAATCTCTTTCCATTTGACTTCTGTCTCAGTTTCTGTCTTTTTGTTTCTCAAGAAAACAAGATCGATGCTCCAATCACTGTGCTCGCCTTGTGTATCACAACGCCCAATCGCTCCACAATGGCATAAGGCACACTCACACACAATACTGTACACTACACTAAATAACACAAGAACACACATACACAAACTGCGTGCACACAAGCAGTTGAAATTATTCATTTCCCTGTCATATGAAATGCAGTTATTGTTCCTTTCTCCTTCCCTCTCCCTATCAGGAGGTATTCACATGGACAAGAGGAGAGGGAAATGAGTTTTCAGAGCAGCTATAACCAGCTCCCAGGGAGGGAATAATAATAATAATGTTTTATATGAAGCACTCAGTTCAGCCGGGCCCACAGGTTGGCTAACTAGACTGGCCTCTGGCACCGGAGGGCTCATTTGTGAAACACACTTACCGCCGTGGAAATGAACCTAACCAAAGTTCAACAGCTACAGCAGCTGATAACTCACAAAAGTCACATGACAATTTTGCTGTTTTGGAGAAATACCAAACAATCAGTTGGTCAAGTGTTTTTTAATTTTTTATGATAATTGGTGTTTACAGTAGAGGTAAAAAGGCAGCAGTTCAGACTTTTAAAACAATAAATTAATTTAAATTTTTATTTACTCAAAGACATGGCAAATTTTATTTACAGGTTATGAAAATTAATTTATAAACGTATCTACTACTGCTTTTTTTTTTTGTTTGTTTGTTTGTTTGTTTGTTTGAGCCCTGACATTTTATATATATTTTAAAATATTTTCACATACAATATATTGTAGGATTTATCTTTTCACCCCTTTGGTCCGGTCATATATTTCTCCATTTGCTCATGTCTGTATAATAATGAGAAAGATGAAGCTAAACATTTAAGTCATTTTCACACATGCACTGTGATCCTGAAATTTTGTAGACATCACCTGACATGGTAATGTGCCAATCAGTCAGACTAGACATTTGGCAGTTTGGTGTAGATCAGTCCCCATGTTTTATTTTGTGTTTAGTATAATGATAGATATTTTAGTCTATCTGTTTCACATCAAGGCAAATACGGCTGAAAACCATGAGCTATCAGACAAAACACAAGGAAATGGTGCTGTGAAGACTTTACTGTACTGCAGCTACAGGGAATATTGACTTACCCGTGAGGTTTAGTCACTGAAGGCCAGCTTTGCCTCAGAAATCTTTCAAGATTCCTTTTTAAAAAATATATTTTTAGCATTTTAGCACCAATGAACCACTGCAAAGGTGGATAAAAAACAGTGGCATAGAATCGCTGATAGTTCTGAAACTCTGGAAGGAATTAATTTATTATTTATGATTTTTGATTAATTGCCAAAATGGTTTATAAGGTTAAAGGAGAAATTACATCCATCTGTTATTTCAGATTTTTTTATTTTTTTATTTTTGTGAATAACTGCAAAGCCTGGCATAGCAAGTACTGTATATCCATCCTAACAAAACAAAGTCAGTTTTCACCTAGCTCCTATTATTCGTTGTTAATTTAAATACATTTTACAAATTATTAGATAGTTTGGGGAGTTGTGCTTCTTCCCATCATAATTCTCAGAACCCTCAGAAGTTAATTCTCATTTCAAATTTTGACATTTTGCTTGTTGTCTTTCAAAGGTTTTTCTTCCAGAGAGAATTGCAACTTTTTTACTTGTTTAACAGAGACAGTACAAAGAAATATTGTTACATAAGTACCTGTATGCAACAGATGTAATGTACAGTATTTAAGCCATGTAGCCCTAATCTGGATCCCTGTTCTTTTTTTAGTCTTTTCAGTGGTTAGCACTGCATATAGTAATGGTTGGTGTGAGACTGGTTCATCCAAAGAGATGCTCTGAGCTTCACCTTTTACATGAACATTTTTTATTTATTTATTTATTTATTTTTACATTAAAGTTTCTAAAATGTTCTACTTTATCTTGATGTGACTTGTATTGCAATGAGACCGTTTTTGAATAAATCCCTTCACAGTGAACTGAGTGTGCCAGCCCAAACTGTCCTCTACTTTAGTAGCTACTTTGAATTTTTGATACTTTACACTCATACCTCACCACATTTCAGAGGAATGTTCGTTTTACTTCATTACATTTACCTGACAATTTCAACTAGTTGTTATTATTTAAAATTTCAATTCAGTTCAGGGGACAGAGTGTACTGGACAGCAGGTATACTTACATTTTCTTATGGTGAAGAAGTGCTCATTGAGGAAATGACAGATAAGTTATTGAAGCATTTTAGAGGCTAATGCCAGTGATTTTTTTTTTCATTCCTTTGTAGCTTTGAGCTAAATGAACAGTTGTTCAGATATTATACACAGACAGGCAATTTGCCATCACCGTACCGTTCCTGCAATAAGAAGCAAGTTTCTCACAAGACACAAGAAAGGGTATTTTGCATTTTTTCCTCCTAATTCTTTCCTCCTTTATAAATGATTCAGAAGCTTCAGAAGAAAAGGAAAAAAAAAACCCGGCAAGAATCAGCATAAATTGGATTTTTTTTTTTTAAAGATGGGGATGCGGCATAATCAAGCATCTTTGACTGCAAAATTATCCATGTTTACTGTGTGTGTGTGTATGTGTGTGTTTGTTTATCTGTTTGTGTGTGTGTGTGTGTGTGAGAGACAGAGGCTCGGAAAGGCTCGAAGCAGCTTTGGTTTGATTATGTCGTCATACAGGCTCAGCAGGACAGTAAATCATAACTTTACATGTACTGAAATTTCATTAGATATTTCTTATATATTGTGTTCATATGAGAGTGATAAGTGTCAGTTCTGGTTCCAGTTTGTGAGTGTGTCTTCACTTGTGCTGCACATACTTAGGTTGTGTCTGTGTGTATCTGTGTGCAATGGAAATTAACTGTCACTGATAAGGCATGCACCACTTTGTCACACTACACAACAGACGCCTTTGTGTGTGTGTGTGTGTGTGTGTGTGTGTGTGACCGAGAAAGATGTTTCCATGGGTGTAACCAACATGGTTACTGTCACTTTCCACAATGACTTGATTTTTTTTTAAAAAAGTAATATGTAAACCAGAAATATGGTTTCTTGTTTGACATGTGGGGATAAGAAACCAGGTTCACGCAGCTGTTGAAGGAACCTGATATTTGAACAGGTTTCTAACCGAGCGTACGTGTATGACGAAGGGAGTTTGACTTCATGATTAAATTCAGATTGAAAAGGATTCTAATTTTAAAGCTTGGATTAAATATAAGGTGAAACCAAAAACATAATTCTTACCATTTGGCAGCCCTCTTAGTAATGCCTTCGGGTTGTTATTTTAGGATAAGACTACCCACCTCTAAGTGAATTGGAGACGGCCAAGTTCATTAATCACCTGGATATAAAACCTGATCATGATTCAAATCTGATAAGCGCTCAAAATGTTTGGTTACTTTGCAAAGTTTCACAACAGTAGGGCTTCATTTGGAGCTTAGTCCACAGTGATGTCATGATCAACATCTCAGACCAGAGCAATTGAGCAAATGCTCAATTTGCTCAATTGCTCAATGGAAATGAATATACTGTGAACTTTAACCAGGGACTTATGCATACACAGCAATGCAATTAGCTGTTTTGTTTCCTGTTTCTGCTGTTTTTAAGTTTTACTTCTAACTGTATATACTTAGGAGCATCAGTCAACCAATAAACTTGGTTTATATACTGCAAGAGGATCTCTTTTTGCAGCTGGATGTAACCTAGCTCCACTCTCTTGGACTGGCACTGAAAGTAGTCCTCCTTGTACTCCTTCTTATGCTCTGGAGAGCCACTGTGAGCTCAGTGGTCACTCTCATCAGAACCTGCAGCAGGTAGAGAACTGATCATTCATGTGCCAGTACGCCACACTCAGTGAGGGTGTCGAGCAGAACGAGGACTACCAATGGGAGCTGCAGTCTGAGATGGTGGCGTTAAAGTCATAGGATGAGGCACTCATTGGAGGGGAGCTGTCACATAGTGCTTGCAAAATAAAATATTTGCAGAGGAGAAACTTGTGAGAAAACTTGTGCAATGCACACAAGTGTGCACAAAAGTGCTTTCACACTATTGTACTACTACTGTTTACTACTGTTTACTGAGATAATACATTAAAGGAGCCCAAGGGTTGTTTTCCCATAGACGTCTGTAGAATCTAGACATTTTTGCAGCCAGAGGTGTTGCCCGGTGCTGGCCATGAAAAAGAATGCAGGTTCAAAGCGCTTTCATATTGGCTGTACTTTTCAGACCCGTAAGCTGTTTTTAGCATTTTCAGTCTGTGGTTTTGTGTCTTTAGCCTGGCTTGTAGCTGGTAACCTTTTCTGTCTGGAACAGCTTTTCAGTGATCAGGAGACAGAGAGATGCCTCTTTAGTGTTACATGAACACTACAAAACACTACATGTTAAATTTTTTGCTTTTAGGCCAGCAAACACTGTGCACAAATTAGGCCTATCTAGACCCTTCATGGCTTACTGCAATAACTTCATAACCATGGTTTTCATTCACTTTGCAGTAGCTGCACCTACATGCTGGTAACATTACTTCTTACACACTAGATGTCTTTACATCCCATAACAGTGGACCTAAATCACATACAGGTTACCCATAAGGCCACGTTCCTCCAAGGAAAGAGCTCAGTCAGTAAAAGAAGGGTCACGTTGCCTCAGATTGTAGCTTCTCTCAAAACCATGAGCCCAGTGCATGTTGCCACATGGCTAAAATAATGCTCGACTTGAGGTATTGGAGCTGAATCAGTGACCTTCCACTGATGCTTCAAAGCACTGACTTTTTTTAATTTTGTTTTTACAGTTATGTCATTTTATATTTGTTTTTGTGCAGTATTAGGTTTGACCGCGGCTCTGTGTCTAAAGAGCCAAGATGCTGACTTGCTTATGATTGGTCTAATATTTTCTAAGTTAAACCTTTAACCATTCTAACAATTCCTGAGGACATTAATTCACAAGTATTTAATGAGGGAGCGAATAACACTATGACATGTAAAATACGCCTGTTTTTGGTTCAGAAATTTGTATTTTCAAGGAGAGACTGGCCAGTTTTATGTAAATATCCTCTCCCATATCCTGTGTTAAACTTGATTTCAGCCAGTAACCGGGTTATTTTGTGAATGTCAAATTAGCCTGAGTGAGAAAAGGAGTGTGTGTGTGTGTGGGAGGAAAAGGGAGAGAGTGTGTGAATAGGGCAGTAATTGTCTACTGCCATTTTTGTGAGTGTGTATGTGTGTGTGTGTGTGTGTGTGTGTGTGTGTGTGCTGGTGCGAAAATTGTAATTCTCACCTTGATGCATGTAAGATTGAGCCATCAATCTAGTTTATAGAGAGCGGAGGGTAAAATGAGGATAAAGAGAGTGGGGGAGAAAGATAACAGAGGGAGAGAGAGAAGGAGAGGATATGAACTAAAGAGGAAAGTCAAAAACTGAGAGTCAAAGAGAAAGAAAACAAAGGAGGGGACAAAAGTGAAGAGCCAAACAACAGCACAGACAAAGAAAAGTAGAGAAAATCACAATATAAGATTGAAAGGGAATAGAAAAGACGATGAAGAATAGGAAAGGTGGCACAAAAGGAGAGCGTGATGCAAGATGAGAATAAAAATGAGAAGAAAAAAACAGGAAAAGACAAAAACATGGGAAATATAGAGAGGACGGGAAGTAAAGAGAGACAAATGGAGCCACAGAAAGAGCCAACACACACACACAAACACAAACAATGAGAACAACAGTGAGCCGACAGGGAGCAAATTAACTGGTTTAAAGCAGACAGAGTACAAGCTGTTTTCGCTGTCACCAGTCATTTGTGCTCAATGTGTCATTTCTCCACTCAGTGCCAGTTACAGTCGGCTTCTCCTGTCACTGCCTCTGTGCTAGCACAAGCTAGCATCGATACTCATACAGCATTGTGTGGTGAGCTATAGTATGCCATGCAAGAAGCCTCTGCAAGAAGCAGAGGGCGACCTTTCATGATTCTCATCATTTATGGTATAAGTACTGTGTGGTGGACAAGACACTGTTCTGCCATCGCATAAATGTTCACTGAACTGTATGGAAGAATCTTACCTGATATGTCACAAAATATAATTTTATTTATTTTAGAACAGTTTAACACTACAACAGAGAGAGAGAGAAAATATGGAAAAAAAAATAACTGTGAACTTACCTAGTTGTTTGTGATGTCCTGTTTTGAAGCCTCGACTTGAGCATTTTGGTTGTTGGCATCTTGTTCTTTGAAATGAGACACGATGAGTGAGGGGTGGGTCTGATTGGGACTGAGGACACTACACACTGTCAACTTGTCAATCGCACGGAAGCCACAGCCTAAATCATTCCTCTGCTTTATGGATTTTACTCTTAAAAGGACAGACATTTGGAAAATGACCATTATGCTGTATTAGAGGAAATTGGAAATTAGTATTTGAGACCAAAAACACATTAGGAATTTGTTTACTGAGGTCATAAATCAAGTGAGCAGCTGGGTGGCTTTTCTCGTTCTGTGGAGTCTGACTTATTTTTGTGACCAGATGAGTTGCAGCCTGCTGGCCACTAAAACGAATGCAGATTTAAGGCATTTCTGCACTGACCTATAAAGTTTGAGAGCCTGAAGTTATGTCCAAGTCTCACAGCCATAATATCTAAATTTAAGTGAACTCTTCTGAAACGTGGGATAAAATCTCTCATTGTATAGAAAACTGAAAAAACTGTGCTTCTGCTACAAAACGTTTTCACTTGGGGATCAAAATGTAATGGTAGATATGATGACTAAATAAATGATCATATTGAAACCAATTGGTCATGAAAATAAGATCCAAATTGTGCACTTTTTTTTGTTGTTTTGTTTTTGTTAATTTTCCTCAAACTCAAATGCTGACACTGTATAGCAAAGTTTGTAGACACAAGAAAAAAAAATCTTAAATATTTTTCAGATTCAATCTTTGCTACTACATTAAGGCAGTGAGGTGAAATTACCAGCATAATTTCCATTCAGTTCTACGGCATAGCTATGCAAGCTGTGTAGCTGTAGAGACTGAATGTTGAGCTTTAAAATCTTGTCAAGTGTCAAGTCTGCAAATGCTCATTTCACTAACCCCTTAAGACCTGAGGTGCATTTGTAATTTCAGAACTGAAGCAAATTCCACCGCTTCACTTTCTGAAACTCGTGTTGCTTCAAAGCTGTCAGCCGTGATGCCCAGAAAGGAGAGTCTGCAGTCTGCTGTAGCTACATATTGCTACCATTGTCATCATCACTGTTGCACTTTTCAAGCTGTCGGTGTTGTCACTGTTGTTGTTGTTGTTGTTGCTGGAGCTAATAGCAGCTATATCCTCTCCATTAGCAGTTAATCTCCTTGCCAAGAGAGTGAAGAAAGCAATATTACCAGTGGGATTTAAACGAGCACTCCTCTATCATCTTTTTCCTGTTCCACCTTCTTCCAAACTCCCCTCTAAAAATTTAAAATTTTCATTCCTACTCGGCACCAAAGACTCACTCACTCTGTCCCTCATACACACACCGTCACACAAATGTACACACGTACATGCAATATTGCGTATCCCCCAACTGACCCTTCTGCTTGGGGCCAATAAAGAAAGGGATTAGACTGAGAGCTCACTGCGCACAACAAACACACACAGTTGCTGTCAAGACATTTAATAATGAATGTGTTGTTGTGATTTTGTCCTTGGATTTTTTTTATATTTTTTATTTTTGCAGCAAACTCAGACTTCTGTGTTGTTATTAGCTTTTATTACTTCTCCTGTTTGTTGTTCGATAACCATGCCCGGTGTTTATGTGTGTGAGCATGTCGCTGCTGTTTCAACATCATTTTTAATTTTTTTTTTTTTTGTTGTTGAAATACCAAAAATATTATTTCTTTGAGCCACACTTGATGAAAACCAAAGGTGAACTAGAGAAAAGAGAGGATTTGTGTATGAGTGTCTTTGTGAGGGAGAAAAATAAAATAGAGAGGAGGTGACAGAGAGAAATAGAGGGAAAGAACAAGCACATTTTGTATTTTGTCTCTTCTCTTAAGTTTGTTTTTATTCATGGCTTTTGCACGGGGTGAATTATTGCTGTGCTTCTAGACTTCTGGCTCTGCAGTGTTTTCTCCAAAACAACATATCCACAGTCCTAGGAATTTATATTCACCCGTGAAGGTGGGTTTTGTGGGAGAAGGTGAGGAATTTTGAACAGCTGTGATTGGATAAATAGTTTCTGAGACTGATGTCCACTGGGATATATGGATGGATTGGGGACAGACAGAGAAGGAGGACTGTCTATCTGTGACAACTACAGCACCTGAATCGAAGATGGAGATGGTGTTATTTTAGAGCAGAAAGTGTGCGACAATTTTTGTTTTTTTTTTGTTTTTTGCCTCACCAAGTGTACCTGGCTAGAAATATTCAAAACACTGAGTATATTCACTAGCAGTGTTCAGAACAGGCCACCCACCACAAGTCACAGGTCAAAGATTAAACACTTATTAGACCTTATTTAGATTTCAAAAATTAAACAGGATTAAAACGATTGGCTGTCTGTATCACAACAGCACAACACAGTGCTTTGAGGCTTAATTTTAACAGCCATTTCTTTCCAAAAAGTTGTGTAGAATATAAATAAACACAGAATTAAGTAATTTGAAAACCGCTTATATCTTTTATTAAATTGAAAATGGTAGAAAAGCAACAAATCAAATGCTTAAACTGAGAAACACTGTACAAAAACAAAGGTGGCACCTCGCAGCAAGAATGCTCTGGGTTTGTACATCCTCCAAAGATGTGCATGTCAGGTTAAGTGGGGTAGGTGTGGTTGTGAGCATGAATGATTGTCTCTTTCTGTTAACCTTGTGATAGGCTGGTTTCTCTTCCAGGGTTTAACTCACCTTTGTTCTTACAACCCTGAAAAGGATGAGCAGTTAATAATGGCGGAATAGAAAAAGAAAGAAGAATGGCTCCCTTCTCTTTGTAACTGCACCTGCAATTGTTAAAACTCCAATTTTTTTTTTCTTAACATGGAACAAGGAGTCTAACGTGCATGTGAGTCAAAGGGTCTACCAAAACCCCAAGCGGTAATGAAAGTGAGGGCCAGCCCCACCAGCTGAGGTGGGATCCTGGGCTCCTGCGGACCAGGCGCACCAGCCTGTCTCTCCTGCTCCATTGTGGAGTTGGAGTGTGAGAGTGTGTGATACGATCCGAAAGATGGTGAACTAGGCCTGAGCAGCTTGAACAGAGAAGGAAGTCTGATGGAGCCCTGTAGCGGTCCTGACATAAAGGCCTGGGTAAAGTCAAACAGCCGACGGTTAAAACTCTGCCATGAGAAAAAGGCAAAAGGATATATAAACAAGATCCAGAAACACTGCTGCCTTCTCTGAGCTTGAGCTCATTTAGGCATGGGGAAACTTGCACATCTATAAAGCTCTGTTAATGGTCACTGATATATGCAGGATCTGGAACAACAGATAGTACCACCCAGGTGCAGTCTGTATCAGGGAAGGCGTTGCTTATTTCAGCAAATGCCAAACTGCGTCCTCCATGTACCCCAACAGAATGGTGGCGTAGTAAGAGTTTAGGTGCTAAACTGGCCTAACTGCAGTTCAGACTTCTTGACTATTAAGGACATTATGAAAGAAAAGTACAACAAAGAAAAACTCAAAATGTTGAGCAGTTGAAATTTTGCTTCAAGCAAGTATGAGAAAACATTTTGCTTTACAGCGGTTGGTCACAGCAGCTCACAGAAAAAAGTGTAGTTAAAAGAAAAGGTGACACAACACTTGCATGGAAAACATGCACAAACATGTAGCAGGCCTCATATTCATATTTTAAAAATACCATTTAATACATTGTCACTGGGCTATTTTCAATTTAATATAGAGTTTAAGTGATTTGCACAGCATTGAATTGTGTTGTTTACATTTCAAACCTTTTTTTTTTGGAAACAGAGTTGTTAGAGGTATTCTGTCCTTAACCATACATAAATCTTTTTAAATATATATAAGTATATATAAAATCCTTCTCCTTGCATACAAAGCCTTGAAAAATCAGGCCCCATCATATCTTAAAGACCTCATAGTACCATATTATCCCAATAGAGCACTTTGCTCTCAGACTGCAGGCTTACTTGTGGTTCCTAGGGTATTTAAAAGTAGAATGGGAGGCAGAGCCTTCAGCTTTCAGGCCCCTCTCCTGTGGAACCAGCTCCCAGTTTGGATTCAGGAGACAGACACCCTCTCTACTTTTAAGATTAGGCTTAAAACTTTCCTTTTTGATAGAGCTTATAGTTAGGGCTGGATCAGGTGACCCTGAAGCATCCCTTAGTTATGCTGCAATAGGCTTAGGCTGCTGGGGGCTTCCCATGACGCACTGAGTGTTTCCTCTTCACTCTCCATGTGTTTATACACCACTATGGCATTTAATCATTAGTTATTATTAAACTCTGTCTC
>VUQI01061432.1:0-17398 GCA_015106735.1 Paratilapia polleni
ACGGGGTCAAGCTCTTTTGATTTGAAGCTCTCTTTTTCAGAGGAGCCACAGTATCCAGCGTCATACGCAGAACTGATGTAAGACTATCAACAAAATGATCGACCTCTGTGGGAGAGACGTTTAGGTAGCTGCTCTGCATTGTGTTGGCACATGGCATTGAAGAAGATAAAAGTGGAGGAATTACATCCTTAAACTTAGTTACAGCACTTTCAGAAAGACCTCTACTGTAATAAAATTTATTCCCCACTGCAGTGCAATCCATTATTGTAAATTCAAAAGTTACTAAGAAATGATCAAATTAAAGAGGGTTTTCAGGGAATACAGTTAAATGTTCAGTTTCTATGCCATATGTCAGGACAAGATCCAGAGTGTGATTTAGGCAGTGGGTGGGCTCATTTACATTTTGAGAGAAGCCGGTCTAGTCTAATAATAAATTAAATGCAGTATTGAGGCTGTCGTTTTTGGCATCTACATGAATGTTAAAATCACCCACTATAATTATTTTATCTGAACTGAGCACTAACTCAGATAAACAGTCTGAGAATTCAGATAAAAACTCTGAGTATGGGTTGGGTGGACGATAGATAACAACAGGTAAAACTGTTTTTTGAGATTTCCAATTAGGGTGGACAAGGCTAAGAGTCAGGCTTTCAAATGAATTAAAATTAAACTCTGTCTGGGTCTTTGGTTGATTAGTAAGCTGGAGTGGAAAATTGCTGCTACTCCTCCTCCACGGCCTGTGCTTAAGGATTCTGACAGTTAGTATGACTCGGGGGCGTTGATTCATTTAAACTAACATATTCATCCTGCTGCAACCAAGTTTCTGTAAGGCAGAATAAATCAATGTGCTGATCAGTTATCAAATCATTTACTAACAGTAATGACACTACTACACTGACACTAACGCTAACAGTGATGAGTCAGTAAACACTGATGCTACTGATCCTATTTTTGTTGGATCCTTTATTTGATTGCTTTTCCCCCTTCTTCTCACATATTCTTTTTATGTCATTTAATGACTATACGTAAGGGTAAAAAAACAAATAGGTATTTATGGATATGCATAGTGTCTGTATTGTCTAGTAATTGTGTTTATTATTGTGTTTCCAAATTCTACAACACACTAAAGTATCCAGTGTTTAAATTGATGGCACATTAAACAAATGGAAATGATAAGTTCTATAGCACTATAACAGAAGTTATTCATGGAAACAGAGAGAGAGGTTTAAAGGTGAGTGAATGGCAGAAGTCACTTCAGTTGAGATTTAGGCATGTGTCTGATCGTCACAGACAGCAGTTAAGAGGTTTTGGGGAGATCTAAAATTAATCCTCTTCCAAATAATTAAGGGTGCTCAGTATGTAAGAACAACCCTGGCAGTCCTCAAATGACTCCTCCCAAAACCTTTAAACTGCTGATAGAGGAGACTCAGGAGACATTTTACAAATGTCAGAATATATGACAGTCACATGGACTATTCATGGAATGGACTGTCAACAAAATGCATGAAATTATCCAAGGTTCATTATCTTTTTTCAAATCTGGAAATGCACACATATTCCTGATTGCATTTTAAAAATGGCACGAGAATTTCCTGACACTGTAATAATGGGGACTATAGGACCACCCTGCTTTTACTACACTCACAAACACAGACACAGACGCACACAATGACACTAACCTGGAGTTGGCCTGTGGCCATGAGCATAGCAAACATGCTTTGAGCAGTGCTTACTGCATGGTGCCAGTTGTGATAAGGCACGTTGTTCCTGTAGCCACGTTTCACAGTCAGGACCCACTGGCAAAGACTCTGGAGGGATGAGATACGTAAAGGTGGTAAAAAATAGAAGTAGGTGATCTTTAGGGTATTATATAGTTCTATTATTCTTTTAGTTTTCTAGTATGTTAATAATGAAATTCTTGTAGGTGAACTACACATTGTTAAATGTAACATGTAATGATAACTGTAAAAGAACCAACACATTAACAACTCATACGCTTGCCATTGTCATATATCCCAACGTGGTGCTGCTCTTGGTGCAGTGGGGTTCATGCATTTGCATTGAAAAAAGACTGGTGCCAGTGCCAAAAAACTTGAACCAGCACAAAACCCCAAATTTTCATAGTCCAAAGTTAACATCAGTAGTTATGCGATGGGGTTATGGCAAGAAAATCACATGTAATTTGCAGATAAAGCATGCAGATTTTGACTGAGATGATTTTCCTCCCACCGAAATTTCTTCACCCCAATTTTCAAAGTGGAACACTATGTAAAGTTTGCTTGTTAAACCTTTTGAAATTTGGGCCAGTTCATAAGGCACCAAGGCATAACTGGCTCCACACAGCACTGGCACTAGCACTGTCCTGATAGAAAAGAGGTAAAAGAGGCATGTTTGGTACTCTCAGTATGTATATGAAGACAGATTTAAAGCAACTAATTTTATCTGGATAAGTATGAAACCAGCCTTTTAATGTGGTTTCAACAAAACTAACTTAAACTCCCTAACTGCCCCTTTTCCTCATTTATATGGTAAACAAAAACAGTCCTACTATTATCAGCTGTGAAACCTTATTAACACAAGGTGACTTACCTTGTAATCTATGTTATAATCCTGCACCAAATTGAGGTCCAAAAACATGCGAATGGTGGCTTGTGTGGTCACATCTTCTGGCAGGCCAAAACCAGAAAAATGGAAGTCTAGAACATGCAGCGATTCAGCAGAAGGAATAGTGACCTCCTAAAAACAGACCCGGCACCCCCAATAGAAGAAATTGATATTCTTCACTTATGGGAACAGACTGTTCAGCCACAAACACACACAAAACAAAACCTGATTTCTCCTGACACAGTGTAAACACAGGAAACCCATCTAGGTTTAATATGGGTGAGGAGTTTACCTTAACCTTTGCTTTCACGCACAGAGATAGCAGCTGATCAAGAGCTTTAAGTTGTTAGAGCATTAGTTGTACAATAGCATTGAAGCCTGTTAATCTGGTTCGCTGGAACAAAACAAGGGTTGGTTCCATGACTACGGCCACAATGATAAAAAAATTGGGACAATGAAGAAGGTGGGGATATAAAAGCAATAGAAAGAATAAGGTAAGAATAAAAATAAAAGGAAAGGGAACAAATGTGTGCTTGTTATTTTCTAAAAATCACTATTTACATGCATGATGTCACACTGATGAAACACAGAGAGGTGAAGAGCTGTAACAAGGCTAAACTGGGTAAAGAGAAAAGGCTGGTTTCTCTCAAAGAAATATTCACCTGTAATGCCTGGATTTCCTGCTCTGCTGCAGTGATGTGGTAGGCAAGGACCTGCACATATGCATTAAACAAACATCCAAAAAATTAAAGTTTAAGTTTTTGCAAACATGAATAATTCTTCTGACACTCATCTAAAGATATGAGCAGTTTGCTGATTGGGTTAGATAGTGTTCCCACCTCCTGTGTGACCTCTATACTGGCCCTTCGCTCCTCAGTGATCTGGACAGCCTGAGCATACTGTAGAGCCAGGCCACAGTACACTGCCAGGTCTTCCAGGAGGCGCTCATCATATCGGTTAAAAGGTTCCATTTCATCTGAGTCTCTGCTTCGTTTGTTCATCAGCTGGCAAACAGCTAAAAGACAATAAAAAAAAAAACTGTTGTGCAGTATGAGGACAAAGTTCTTCTAATTATTTCCTGTTTTTAGTGCATGGTCTAGTTGCTTTCTGCAGTTAAATTTAATTCCTACCAAAAGCTGGGGTAGGCAAAATGTTTTTGGCATCACTGGACAAAAAAATTCACAATAATCTTGCAGCATACTAATATTCAAGTGACTGTAAAGATAACTGAACTGAAAACATAGTCAGTTTTAGAAAATGTAGTTCATGATAGAAAGACTTGGCCAGTCACAGGTCTTTTCAGACCAGATCAGGGGAGCAGTATAAAGTAGTATAAAGACCAAAAAATTCTACATAGGAAGTAAGACACAGGAGTGGGCTTCCAGCTGGGAGAGCACAATTTAAATAATCTGTGAAACCATAAACCAGTATTGTCTTAATTTTAGTGCATATAATAAAGGAGCTTTATATACTGGGCTTCATATGTGCTTGTCTGGTTGGAGAGCTGCAGTAGGAGAGGTTTGTTTTCAGATTCTGGCCCTTTTTGCCTTTCCAAGATACAAAATGATTATTGCCATTCAAGAAAGGAACTTACCAATAACATTTTCAGACCTTTCGTTTCTAACAGGGCAGCAGATGAGACTCCTTTTCGATTCCTCAGAGCTCTTCGACATATTAAGTGTTTCCATAGACATCAGTGTTTGAAAGGCATACGATGGATCTATATCCCTGAGGTCATGCTCCCTGAAAAATTATGCTCTCAAATTACAAAAAGAAAGCCTACATTTTTTTTTTTTTTAAGTAAATCAACAAGGGCTCCTAAAATTTGCAGATAATACCTTCTGTAGATTTGGCAGGTTGATCCAAGCTCCTCACACTCCAAATGTATAACTCTTGAGAATAAACTCTGTAATAAAACCACCAAAAAAGGAAAAGAAATTAAACGGAAAAAAAACAAACAAAACAGAAAACACTGTGCATTACTGAAAATACAAGATTCTAAACATATATATAAAAAGAAAGGAATCAAACAGGATGACAAGATAGTGTACCTTTTCTTCAGTGTCTGAAGTTTGCTTGCTGGGGATGAAGATGGTGCAGTACTGAGCGTTTGTGAAGGGCATGATGGTGGCTGCCATCTTACTCAGCATAACTTCAAAGGAATGGTGCTCCTTTGATAATACCTGTGCCATCTCTATCAAAGCCTGGCACACACACACGGATGTGCATGAAGATAATATATAGACATACTCACATCACTAGAAACAAAAAAACTTAGCACAAAAAGTAAGGAAATTTGTGTTTGGTCAATTATTTCTTTGTTGTAACAATGCTTCTTGGCAATAAAAAAAAAGGCTGTTTATTTCCCTTTAAATGGTGCCACAATTGTAAGGAAAATGCATTTGTGGGTTGAGCAGCAGAGTTGAGTATGTGGGTTGTGCCCATGAAGAACTTGCCAAATCTTCTCTGCCAATGCCAAACAGCTTATTCTACTATTGACTCTTGTTTGGTGTCGTTTATTGGATTGGATGATTGAAGTCTGAAGAAACAAGACATATTGGCAATTCAACAATTTATTCATTTAACAAATAGGGGCCTCAGTAGCATGTGGAAGAACCATACACAGCCACAACAGCCTGGCACCTCCCCCTCATGCTGGTCACCAGCTTGAAGTTGCGCTATGGCACGGGCCCTATCCAGATCAGTCAAACATGTCATGCTTGGAGCAGACACCAACTGACTGCTGTAGCAGGGTCCATGCTCATAGGTGTTAACAATCAGGTGCCTGACTGGCACCTGGGGTACCAGAAGCTCAAAACAAGAGTCAATAGCAGAATAAGGTGTTTGGCATTGGCAGAGAAGAATTGGCAAGTTCTTCATGGGCACAACCCACATACTCAGCTTTGCTGCTCAACCCATAAATGCATTCTCCTTACAAACGTAGCACCATTTAAAGGGAAATAAACAGGCTTTCCAACGGTATAAGATTTATTGCCAAGAAGCATTGTTATAACAAAGAAATAATCAACCAAACACAAATTTATTTACTTTTTGTGCTAAGTATATTTTATACATTTAGATTTTTTTTCCTAATTGTCACTTTTTTACTTTATGTCACAATTTTCACTTTATCTTTTATTGTTATAATTCTGACTTTTTATTTTAAAAAATTGGGCGTTTTAATCTGAAGATTTTTCCCCAATTTTGAGTTCTTGTTTCATATTTTTTCATTTTCTTATACTATTTGCATTTTAATTTTATAATTTTTACTTTTATGACAAATATCTCACTTTTTCCTCTTAATGTGTACGTTTGTTTTTTTTTTTACTTTCTTTCAAAACTTTCTGATAATTCTGATTCTGATAATTGTATTTATATTTTCTACATTTAAATTTTAACTTTTTGTCTAAATTTTCACTTTTTTAACTTATAATTTTAAAATTTTATTGTTACAATTCTGACTTTTAATTAAAACATTTTTTAGTTTTTTTTTTAGTCTGAAAATTTGTACCTTCCCAATTTTGAATTTCATATTTATTTCTCTTTAATGTCATAATTTAGACTTTTTATGTCATAATATCTAAAAAGTCACTTAATTCTCTCTTACCTTTAATGGTTAGTACTTAAACTTATAATTTTCATATGTTTTTTTGTTGGATTTTTCATCTTAAAAACTGAACTTTTACTCACATTTAAAGTTTTCACTTTTCTGATCAGTTTCACTTTTAATCTCATGATTTTAACGTGGTAAGTCAAACTTTTGATTTTGGCCGTGTTAAGCCGGTGTTATACTTTCCATCACAGGGTCCGCTCGGATCTGAGTGACATAAATTTCATCATCAGAGGGCATTCGCGTCCACTCCAATTTGTTTGTGACTGTGAGGACGTTCTTGCTGACGTCACAGGGACACTAGCTGCGTATACATCCTTAAAACAGACTCAAATTTTATTCCTTTGTAACAAATCCTTGTCTGTGGTACAAGGTAGTAAAATTTCAACTTGAAACATCAACCAACTCAGGATAAAAACACATATTAGTGCTGCTTAAACAACAAGTCTGCTGTTATTCTGTGTTTTTATTATCAAACAGCTCAAAGTTTCATTAATGTCCTGCAGCAGTGGCTCACTGTACTTCTAACCAAATTAAAACTACTGTATGAAGCAGAGAGGGCATGAAAAGATGAAGAATAGGAGGAAGAGGAGGCTGACTCGAGTTAAAGTAGGTGAACAGAGAGAGTCCACGCCCCAGACGTTTCTTTCTTCCTGCTCATCCATGCATGTTTAAATTCCTCTGCACGGGGCTGACCAGCGGCGTGGAAGATGCTGCCTCACTGAGCGATTAGCCTCACAGAAACAAACACACAGACGCCCCACTAACATCAGACCCAGCAGCTCACCACAGGACACGGACACGCATGTGACGCTCAAACACGGATCAACACGACCGGCTTATCTGTGAAGAATGAATCAAACACACACGTTCTGCTGTTTTTAATGTGCAGGTCTGAGCCTCGTTAAATTCTTCATCTGCACAGAATCAATTATGTAGAGCTCACACTTGCTCTGACCCAGTTTTCACTCAGGTTTGCTCCGTATGTTTCTTCTTCTACTCTTACTATCTCTGCTGCAGCCTCTTTGTTGTTCTCTGATGAGCTCATGTTTTATCTTCCAGGTCTGCTGCTCCCCTGTGAATCATGTCTTCCTCCTCCTCTTCCTCTTCCTTGGAGCTGCCCTACTTCTGTCCTCGCTGCGGTGACGGGTTTCGGTTCTCGTCTGTACCTGAACTTCGAGCTCACCTGGTCAGCCAACACACCTATGAGACCCTGCTGGTGCTGTCCCAGGTAATGAATAAAATGATTGTATTCATCATCAGTTAATCTCTGCGTTATTTGCTTTATGGAAGCTTTCACCTCACAATATCTCAAAGGCCAACAGTCCAATTAAAAGATGTTGAGTTTACTGTCATGTGAAACAAAGAAAAGCATCAAATTCTCACATTTGAGCCTCCTGGAGGTCATGTGATGGAAAACAACTGGAATTTGGACAGATAATAATGGATGGAAAGCAGCTCTTACACTGAGTCAGACAGATTCCAACCTTTAAATGCAAATTTACATGAAAACAAAATGATTTTGTCAATCTGTACACTTTCATTTTTCAGCCATTCAGATATTAAGATTTTCTGCTTTTCACTGTAAACTGGAAATCTGAATATCTTAGCTAGCTGTAATTTCCCAGAAAACACAGTTGAAACCTCGACGTCATCTCCCTGGTCAAAACTGGTTGCAGTATGACGACAAAAACTGAGCTGTAGACAGACAGATCTTGATGTTGTTTGCACACAGAATAGAGGTCTAATCAGACCGTCTTTTACAGAGTCCGTAATACAGATCCGATTATTGCAATGAAGGAATTAAATGTCTGTCTTTGCTTTGTTTTGTTTTTTTAAACAATAAACAACATGTTTACATTTACATTTACAGTGGGTATAAAAAGTGTACACACCCCTGTTAAAATGACGGGTTTTTGTGATTTTAAAAATGAGACCACAATAAATCATTTCAAAACCTTTCCCACCTTTAATGTGACCTATAACCTGTACAATTCAAGTACAAACAGAAACAAATACATCTGTTAGGGAAAAAATATAAAAAATAATAAAGTTCAATAAGCTGGTTGCATAAGTGTAAATTTCCAAACCTCACCTGTAATTAACTCATTTTGTTACCTAATTGCACTGTTTTTTAATATGACTGGACCTCAATCTGACCTAATCCAGGCCAGCATATCTTTGTTTTAACATTTCAGGCTCGGGTTAGAAGCTCCAGAACCGGTGCTCTCCTCCCACTCCCTGGCCCAGCTGTATCCCAAAGTCAGAGCTCTTCTCTGGGTATGGAACATCAAAGCCTGCCCCTGCCACTGGCCTGCCTGGATCTTGCCTCATCGTCTGCCTCCATCCAACTGCTCAGGGAAATGTTCGGTGCTTCAGATCGCCTTCTGCCCACCTCTACTGTGCATTCAGAAGGCGCTCTGGCTCTTCCTGGATCTGTGGATCCTTTTCCTGGGAAGAAGCTTGGTGAGGTGGGGGTCCAGCTGGGCCTGGTGGGGATCGGGCTGGAGGAGCGACTAGGGCTCGGGCTGGATCACAAAATCGGCCGGACATTTGCAGAGGTCGAGGAGAGGGTCAACCGGCGCGTGGGCCGGCTGAAGGCGGAGCTACAGAGGAGGGAGATGGAGCTACAGCGGGCGAGGCGAGACGAGGAACGACTCAGGAATGAGAAACAGGAAGTCGAAGAGAAGGCAACATATCTGTCCCGACAGGTGGGCGGGGCTTTACTTTAAGGGATGTTTTAAACATGACTTTGAAGTCATTGTAAATTCAATCTGTGCTTTGATTTATTTATTTATTTTTTAATGTTTCAGGAGTATTTTTTTATTCCCCCAGGTCTCAGCTGCCATGGAGATGATGGAGCAGTTAAAGAAAGACCTGACAGGAAAAGAGAAGGAGCTGAGTGAACGACAGCAGTCAGTATCTGGAAGTTTCAGGGTTTCTAGTTGTTTTGCTAACATATAGATTGATTATCTTTGCTTAGGAGCAAGCAGCGGCCTCTGAGGCTGCAGTTCCCCTAATGTCCACTTGAGGCTCCAAAAGTCAGTCAGTCCCCATAGACTCCCATGATAAAATGTCCAACTTTACAGCAGAAATAAACATGTTTGCAGGCTGCTACAAAACAGTTTTGGTCTCTGTAGCTAATTTTCCCTTTAATAAACACTGTACAGGGGTGATTTTTTTAAACTGTTTATATTGTATTAAGGCTTAAAGTTTCCATTTATTGGGGTGTGGCCTCTAATTGGAGTCCCTGAACTGGACCTCTGGACCTGTTTGTGCTGTTGGTGCCTTTTGGAGCACTTTTAATGCAATTATCTGACAAATAATTTGACGTGCTGTGCGGTAAATTGTACTAACAGACCATCTCGGAAGTTTTCCCTTTTGGTCAGTTAAATTCTACAATTGTATCTGGGTGTTAAAGCTCCAAAATATGGCGTCCAGAAATCAATCCAGCCTATGATTAGAAGTAGTGACGGTAAGCAGGTATGCATTCAAAATGGACACAAACGGGACAAGTCCTACTCCTCTGAGTCACATATGGACGTAAAGATTCAAAACACAAATTTATGAAGTCCGTATGACTTAAACTTTCTAGCAGTGTCATAATCTCCAATAAAATGACCAAAACCATCCATAATGTTTGTGGAAATGATAGAAAAAAGCCACTCCTTTAGTTTCAAATTTTTCTTTAGTACTATAGCTAATCCAGCAGGAGATGTCTAAACACTGCAAATAGGAGCTGCTGAGATTGTATATGGCTAATATGATAAAAATTTAGCCCCCAGTGGAAAACTTGGACTCTGGCATAGACTATAATAGAAAACAATATGTACAGGTTAATGAGGCAAGATTTAAATATCAAGTAGATAATGAGGAATATGAATGGATGAGGAGAAGTGCTTTGGACATTAAAATCTTCTTTTGCTTTCTTCTCCTCTGGCAGCAGTAGATGCAGCGTGGCAGAATTAGTTGTGTGGTCAGTTTTTGTTTGTGGAACAAGAATCACTAATAGCAGAAGAAAACAGCATGTAATGTAATATCATGAAATTACAGCGTGCTGAGCAGAGAAACATGGTGCACAGACAGAGGACACATCATGTTTAATCTGCCTCACACGCTAACACACACACACACACTCCGCCGCCGTTTGCTGAGATGATAAATGTAAGATGACAATGAGGCCGAGCAGCCTGAGGGTGTGTGTTTCTGCGAGGTCACTCGGTTTGTTTGGCTTCATGTATCTGCATGTTTTTCATGCTGCTGTTTCTTTTATATTTACATATATAATTGTTAACATATACTACATTTCTAGCTGTTCCAGCCATACTGTATTTATTTTGAGATACATATGTGCCTCTGAATAATGTGTACATTCTGAATTGTGTGTGTTTTGTAGGGAGATGGTGGACATTGAGCAGTTTTTGAGGGAGACGGCAGAGAACGAGGCTGAGGCGAAATCCAGGCTGCAGGTGATGCAGCAGATCTTCTATTGTTGGTTCTATTGTAATGAAAGTCTGGGCAGATTAATTTGTTTTGTATGATTACTGTGGTGAGACGAGACAAACTGGTGAGATTAGTCTATCCTAGGTCAGGCATTGGATGTCTTTGTGTTGGTGTTGTTCAACTTTTATAGGGGGTGGCCGGGCCGAGGCGATTACTTACATAGGAAACTAATGTTTTGGGGAATAGTACACTTTTTCTGGTTTATGAAGGCATGCCTGCCATGTAAAAGTACAACATGAGGACTTGTGTGTATATATATATATATATATATATATATATATAATAATATTTTTTGTGTCATCCCCAATTAATTAAAACTCTAGAACAGTTGCTAAACCACTATTTTTGTCTTAACTTATTCACTGACTTAAGTATTGTTTCCCTTGCTGTTTGGTTAGGTTGAGGAGAAGATTAGGGTTTGGGCCAAAATCATAGATTGTATATACAAAAATGTGTTAAGTTTCCATAGGAGAGAGAACCCAAATGTGGCATACTAGGGCAGGATTAATACGCAAAAAGTGAGCCTTTAATGGCTGATAATAACTTAAGAAAAGTCTTGGGAAAAAACACAGATGTTTTTTTTTTTTTAATTCTGAAACAAGCTTTCAGGCCTCAGTGTCATCCATGAAAATTTCATCTTTCCAGCACCTACTGTTTAGGCTCTAGTATCGCAAATACTGTCTTCATAATAATAATAATAATAACTAGAACTCCAAACAATTTTAAAGCGGTCCAAGCAGCCCCATGCAATTTGAACCCAAAGCCACACTGACCCACGAAATTCACAAGGAGCATGAGGAACATGGAGCACACGAGGAAGACAAACAGGAAATTAAACTGACAAACTGATAACTGACAGGGGTAGAGATAAGACTACATACAGACAGGGGTTATTGGACAAAGGTGAAACTAATGAGACCGGGGCAATCACAAAGGAAGAAAAACACCGGAGACTCACAAAGAAAGTCCTTATCAAAATAAGGGATCTGACTGAGAAACTCATGCATGCAAAAGTGACTCATCAGACGTGCCCTAAAGCAAACCCTGCCTTATTGGCCCAGATGTCCCCAGCCACTTCTTCCAGCTCTTCCAGGGAGACACCAAGGCGTTCCCAAGCCAGCTGGGAGACATGATCTCTCCAGCCAGTCCTGGGTCCTCACCCAGGAGGTGCCCAGTAGACATCCTAGTAAGATGCTGAATCACCTCAATGGCTGCTTTTAGTGATGGAGAAGTAGCAACTCTGCTCTGAGCCCCTCCTGAATGACCAAGTTCATCACCCTATCACTCAGGGCGAGCCCAGACACCCTTCGGTGGAAGCTCATTTCTGCCTTTTGTTTGGACAATCTTATTCTTTACATCTCTACCCAGAACTAATAAACTGACAGCTTTGCTTTCACGCTGAGCTCTGTCGTCACAACAGACTGGTAAAGCGTCTGCTTCACTGTCAGTGCCACATCTCACCTTCTTCCCTCACTCATGAACAAAACCCTGAGGTACTTGAACTCATCCATTTGGGGCAGCAACTCATTCCCAACCCAGAGTGGACACACCACCCTTTTCCAGCTGAGAGCCATGGCCTCAGACATGGAGGTGCTAATTGTCATCCCAGCCACTTCAAACTCAGCTGCAACCACCCCAAGCTGGAGATCACTGCTCGATGAAGCCAACAGAACCACATCATCTGGAAAAAACAGAGGTATGGTGGAGTCCAACACTCACTGGGAACAAGTTTGTCTTATTGGCAGCAATGTGAACCAAGATCTCACTGTGGCTGTACAAGGATCGAATGGCAGGTAACAACGGGCTTGATATCCCATACTCCCAAAGGACTCCCCCAAAGGACACCCCAAGGGATGTGGTCAAATACCTTCTCTAGGTCCACAAAACACATGTAAACTGGTTGGACAAACTCCCACGCACCCTTGACAGGATAAAGAGCTGAGCCAGTGCTCCATGACCAGGACAAAAATCACATTGTACTTCCTGAATCTGAGTTTCAACAAGACAGACTGACTTCTCCAGCACATTAGCGTGGACCTTCTCAGGGAGGCTAAGGAGTGTAAACCCCCCCACAGTTGAAACACACCGTCTGGTCCCCCACCACCCCAGTCTTCTGCTAGTCTTTTTATGATCTTGTAGTACACAAACCAAACTTGTAGTTCAATTCAGTTTTATTTATATAGCTCCAAATCACAGCAATAGTAATCTCTAGGCTCTTTATAGTGTGAGGTAAACCTTTACAACATTATATTAGATCATGAGGGTGGGGTCAGTTAACACCTCCTCTCAAAAAACTTTGATATACTGCTTTTGCTCTTCTCCAAAGATTCAACATACAATAAACATACAGAAGTTGGGAAATAAGATAAACCTTTTCTGTTGCACGTGCTTCCTTTGATTGCAGGTTTTTATCGAGACATTGCTGGAACGAGCCGACCGCGCAGAGAGACAGTTACTACTGCTCAGCTCACATGCGCATCGCAGCCACTTCCCGCACAGTGACAGGTACGCGTACGCTGACCCCTACATGCTCACCGAGGCGTATGAACCTGCACGCGGCCGAGGAGGACGCAGTCTGGATGGCAGCACTGACGACTTCATCGCAAATAAGATGCAGGGAAGCATTGGAAACAGGGTGGGAAAGACAAACAAACATCTCTGATTTAATGTACAGAATCTAATATTTTTCATATTTAAAGAAGGCAATATTTATGAGAGCATGTGGTATCTATAGAGAGGTGTATGATTTGGAATTGGTTAAGTCTCACTCAACATTTCCTCCTCCTCTTCCAGAGGAGCTACAGTGTGTCGGGCTCCTACAGACTGGGAGAGCAGCTGCACAGCCACCATCACGACAGGTAGCTGAACACACCTGACTCAGTCACAGAGTTAACAGTTTCAGAGAAACGCTGAAGGCTCGTCTCGGTTTCTGTCCCCAAGCGGTCTTGCTGGACGAATGAGGACCTTATCTCTGGGCTCGGGGGGCTGGAACTGTGAGGGGGCATCAGTCCATCTCCAACCACATCACTACACTCCACCCTGGACTCAACGAGAGAGAGAAGGAGGAGAAGATGGGAGGGGGGAGAGATTCTGGTATGTAGATTTTTTAATGTTTTCAGTTTGATTTGAAAAATCTTTTATTTTGAACAAGGCTTAATCATCGCTTACTAAAAGTTTTAAAGAGCAAGTTTTCCTTCCTTGGTGTTTTTAGGGCTGTGGAAGGAGGATGGGGGAGAACGTGGAACAAAAGAAACTTTCGTCACCACAGCACCGAAGAGGAAGAAGAGGAGGAAGAAGAGGAGGAAGAGGAGGGATTGTGGACCAGTGCTGAGATGAGGAGACTCATCTTTGCCAGAACACACACACCTGGATCAGGTAAATTTCTCTCTTTTTCTTGTCACCTTTCTTCTTATTATTGCAGACTCTGTATTAATGCAACACTTCCTGTGGCTGCATCACAATAAAAGCTTCTTCTTTCCTTCTTCTTCTTTCACATTACTCTGCTCCTCTGACCCAGATACCCCCTCCTCCCTCCGCTCCACTCCCTCCCGATGTTTTGGCGACAGACAGCTGGTGGCAGACACCCTGAGGCTGAGGGCCGGGCTTTTTTGCGTTTTCCCATATTTGGATGTGCGCTCATTGCTGCGTGCGGCCGAGGTGTGCTCTGATTGGCGGTTCGTTGCCAGGCACCCAGCAGTTTGGACACGCCTCCGACTGGAGAACGCCAGGGTGTCGACTGAGGTATCAGAGCCCTCATCCCTGTTGAAGTTATCATCTTCAAATAGTTATTAATGAAAACTACTATAACTAAACACAAACAACAATGTGTTTATGCTAATGAACACATCACCCATTGCAACAATGTAGCTCACTGATATGTTTTAAAATGTTTTAGGACAACAGTGCACCCCTCTATAGGCAGAAAGCAGTAACTACTGAAACAGTATAGAAGCTCACAAAATAGCCAAAAATAACAAAGGTTTCTGTAGCGTTAACACTAGCATTAACACTACCCTCTGTCTATGACTTTAGCTAGGTAGTTTGCTTTTTTCTAGGACTTTAGCTGTGTAGTTGGCTGTCTTTTATGGCAGAGAGCACAGTGTTGGGTGCTACAGCTCCTCACAGAGTACAAGACAGAGCAAAGCAACTTCATCAGAGAAAGAAGACATAACGCATTGTCTATACAAAGTACAAATAGGGTGTTTGCTTTTTAACTCAGTCACTGCTAATTTAAAAACTGAGTTCACAGATGGACACTTTTAGATAGCAGAGTATTTATATTCAGTAAAACAGATGCTCCAAAGTCAGATGGAGGTTCTAAATGAATTTTGATTAAATGTATAGTTCTGTGTTTTGCCTTTGTAATCTACACAGAGAAAGATGACATGTTAGGCTTAGGAAACATGAGAGATGCTGACACAGAAATCAGCAGGTTTATACTTTTAAATGTTTATTTGACTTTTAAAAATTGTGTGTGTGTTTTTTTTGTGTGATTTGTGAGTAGTTCCTGACGACTCTATCTCAGTGGTGCACTCAAACGCAGTCTATGGTGCTCAACAACCTGAAGCCTCGAAGCCGTCGTGCCAACGAGACACGAGAGGATTATCACAGGAACATACGGTAAAATACACACAAAGGTTTTTCTTTCTGTACTCGTGAGGACCTTTTGTGTAACCCGAGCCTTCAAATAATCCTTTCAGGATTTAATGACTAGCCAAAGTGTCCTCACATTGATGGTTTAAACCCAAAATTGATACTCATGCAAACAAACATAACCACTGAGCCGAGCCTTCACTCAAACTTAATGATTTACATTATGAGGATTTATTTTTTGTCCCCTTAAGGAATGCAAGTCCCCACAGTGCGATTGTGTGAGCTGTGTTCCCACAAAATCAGAAATACAAGCACACACACACACAGCTCTCAGGGATTAACACTCCAAGTGCAACACTGAGGAAATGTAAAAGCTTTTCTTATCTTTTTGAAATGCATGTTGTCATGGTAACATAGACTCCAGCTGTCACCCGATTGGTCAGCAATGAAAACATTAACAGGTTACTGAGATGTTACAAGAGGAGAAAGCTGTCCTCTTGAGTGCATTATGGGTACTGTAGTTGGCCTGCGTCTGTTTGTGTGTCACTCAGAGGCAGTGTGGAGCCGGGGTTGGAGGCCCTGCTGCGGTCAGCAGGGGGCAGTCTGCAGCACCTGTCTATCTCTCAGTGTCCCCACATCCTCACTGACAGGACACTCTGGCTGGCCAGCTGCTATAGCAGGAACTTGCAGACGCTCACATACAGGTGAGACTGTTTACCTGTCTGATTCTTTATCTGTCTGTCTGCTTACTTGACTGTTTACCTGTCTGTCTGGTCACCTGCAGGAGTTCTTCAGATCCTCTCGGCCAGGAGGTTCTCTGGGCCCTGGGTGCTGGATGCAGGAGCATCAGCAGCCTGCAGGTGGCGCCAGCTCACCCCTGGTTAGTACACACAAACACAGTCCTCTGTAAAAGCTCCTGTGGTGAAAGACAGCAAACCTATTGTGCTTTTCCTTATTTCCTGTCATATATATTATGTTTAATAAAAACAGTTTCTAATAATGAGGTCAGTGTATGTACCAGTAATCCCTGAAAGCCAAAATCTCAGGCTTCAGATTGCTTTGAACACTGAGTTTCACACAGTTTTTTCTACTCTTGGCTTTGTATGATGTCATAGAGAGGTTGTCCTTATATGGTCATCTCAGAATCCCCACACACCAGCTGCTTACAATTTTTCTCTCTCTGCAATATTTCCAGCCAACAGCCGACTCGTTTTGGTAACCGCTGCTTGCAGACGATTGGCCGTTGCTGGCCACACCTCCGCTCTCTCAGTGTGGGCGGGGCTGGTTGTGGGACTCAGGGATTGGTTGCTGTTGGTGAGTGAAAAATATGTTTATTGACGTCTTGATGCATGCTCAATAATCCAGGTAAGGAAATGTTTATTGACATTTTTGTGCCCAATGTTAATTCTTTTCTTATATTTATTCTCCTACACGCTTGTTGGTACAAATTGACTTAGGAACATAATAACTATGTAAAGTTACTGTTTAAAACATCATGCATTATACACTTAAATAATGCATTGTGTGTGGGTTTGTGCTTTGTGTGCAGTGCGTAGCTGTGCTCAGCTGCAGGTGTTGGAGTTGGAGCGTATTACAGACCTCGGCCTGCAGGCAGCGATAGAGCTGTGTAAGGCTGGACTGAAGAACCTGCAGACACTGATCCTGATGCACACGCCCGTGAGCGGTCAGGCCATCCTGCACTTCCACAGTGAGCCTCAATGACTGATTCTCTGAACGTGACGTAGAAACACGCCATTGTTCATCAAATGATCACTGAAGCCTCCTCTGTGTACCTGTGCAGGTGTGTGCGAGAACATCAGGTCTATCGTAGTCGAGGTCTCAGCGTCGGATTACTTTGAAGAGCCGCACACTGAGGAATCTCAACACCTGTTTGGAGAGATTCTCAGCACACTGAAGGTGATTTATATAGCAAGCAGGTAAATGCGATGTGATTGGCTCTCTGTAATACTGCTCTCGGATTGGCTGCCAGGAGAACCAAACAAGTACTTACCGCAATGTAAAGTGTGTACCGAGAGAAAATGAGAATGGGCTAGGGGGGAGGAGGGAAAATAGCATGAAAAACAGCTA
>VUQI01061434.1:2311-21402 GCA_015106735.1 Paratilapia polleni
CTTTCTTTGTTTATTTTGGTGTGCATCAGCTGCAGTGCACGGGCTGCTACCGGAAAACCTAACCTAGCATGACGGAAGCTGACAGCAAAGGAACAGCAGTTTGGGGGGGTATTTTATGCACAGTACACCAACAGCTTTTCTTTAACTGTGTGCAGTAGTTTTTGACTTAATCACTAACTGTCATCAAGTGAGCCAAAACAACTGAAAAGTTCAGACGATGCTTTAGCTGCTCACGCTCTTTACTTTCAGCCTCTTTATTATATAGTAGAAGCTAGAAGGATGGTGGTTTGGTGTAGCACTTGTTGCGAAACTTATCACACTTATGGCAACATAGCGTGTTATAAATGATTACTATCATTTCACTAGCTTCTCTAGTAAAAATAAGTTAGGTGATTAATTACCTTTTTTTTTTAAATTTCATTTTAGTTAGATTAGTGCTGTTGTCATTTATTATTGTACTCAAATACAGAATCACTAAATTTATGTTCTTGGATGTATTTATTTGTTACGTTTTATTTTCAGAGTAGATTTCTAAAAAGAACAAAGCACAGTGAGAATATAAGTTCAGTGGTTGCCGCTCTCTAAAGCCTGCTAGAAGAACTTAAATCTACATAAAACATTTACATTTATACTACAGATTTAGAAAATCTGATTTTGGAGTTGTATCTGAGCACAGATATTATTTATGTTTCTCAAGTTCGCAGCACAAACTATTATATCCTATTCAGTTAGCAGCCTAACTTGTAGAAGGAGATATTTCATAAAATGGAAGGTAACACAGCCAGGTTTGAGAGGTGGCAAGAAAAGAAGGTTTTTTGTAATTTGGGTAAAGTGACCATTTGGCATGCCAAGTGTGGACTTTGAAAAGCTAACCTGTGGTTGTTAGAGAGGCGACATGTCATAGTTTCAGACTTCTCTGATGTTCCCAAAGTGACAACAAAGGTGCCTCCTGTAAACAGGGAGCATAAACACATGTATCAGTGAGAGTGGATAGTGAAAACCTGACCTGTTTCCAGGTCAGTGGCGCATTATCAAACAGTAACAGAAAGCAAAGTATGGCAGTGTTTGCTGCTTTAACTCTCCATCTTTGTCACCTTTTTTCCTTCATACTGAGCTACTGATACTTCCACCATCAAAAACCCATAAACCACAAACATTCAGCCGGCTGTTCCTCTGTACTGCAGGCTGCTGATGGATTTTTGATAAGGAGACGGACTGTTGCTGTATATTTATAGCTCCACACTGACCCACAATCAACAGCAACACAGAGGATTACCAAGAAGGCTCTCTGACAAGATTATTTCAGTTCAATTTTTTAAAATCACATTTCTACATCCTGCATGGAGTAGCAGGGAAGAGTAAATGTGTCATGCCACATATAAAAACATATACTAAGGATCTGGTATGTGTTGCAATAACCTTCTAAATAATTATTATGCCTGCTTTTCAGGACATAATTCTGCTACATTTTTGATACATCTGATAACTTCAGACAATGCAATGAAGCTTTTCACAATGACAGATATTTACAATGTACATCTGTATTAAAAATATGCAGAAATATGATTCAAGGAATGGAAAATGCACAAAAAGTCACTTTAAGCTTATAAAACCAAACCCAGGCAGACATTATGACTTTAAGCCATTTTCCCTCTCTCTTTTCACTTCCTCTATTTTACTGTTTTTAAACATATAAAAAACTTCCTAAAAGCTGTATTCTTATTAAGAAGGAAACAGTAATTTTCATAAAGGAATGTGGGAAGAAAACAAAAGCATATGTTGAAAAAATAAGCAAATACTAATAAATGCGTGCTTCGTTACACTGTGATCCAAAGCAGAGTGAATTCTCACCTCCCAGAAGCACTTTGAGCTGCTTGTCGTAAAACTCCATTTCTTTCTGGGAGACCAGGCTGCACTCGGCGCACTGCCGCACCGGATCAACAAAACACATGCGGGGCAGCACCACCTTCTTACTGCAGCATTTATCACAGAAACACCGGCCACACCGCCGGCAGTGGTGCTGCAGGAGACAACACAATACAGTCTGATTAACAGGTTTAGAATGTCTATGATAACAATTTAGACATTTTTATGAAATCTCAAAGCAACTTCGCTGAGATACAGCACTGACTACAAGACATTACCGACTAATCGTACCTTCTATTACACAACCAACTGTATGCCTGACTCATTCTCAGTCACATTATGCCTTTCATTTTCATGGCAGTTATCATGTAGTCTAAACACGCCAAGAGTGAAGTGAGCAGCTTATATGGTTTAAATCACTATGAACTCAAAATAAAAAAAATGCTAATCAGACAGAGGATCTGAGCTCAACTGCGTCCAACCATATTTATTACATTAAACTTAAGCTGTGTCCTGAAGTCCAGTTTACTCAGAAACATCATTTCCCTACAGTGTGAGTTACGTGCACACTTTAACACCACAGGACTGGTTTTAAATTCTTCTGCTCAGAGTGGAACTTTTCACGGAGATCACTTAAAGCCACTACTTGACTGGAGGTGTGATGTGGAAACCTCTCATATTCAGTAGTAAAACCTGAACTTGAAATGAAGAAATATATCTTTACATACTCACAGATTGAGGTAGGACGAGTAGATAGCGCTCAGAGATAGTGTTTTTGAAGTCCATTGGGAATTTTTTATTCTAACATTATATTCTAGTTTGACTGCAATTTAACACATTAGCTCCAGTATCAGTTTGTATTTAATAGTAACATACACCAATTTTACTGTGCACTAACTCATAAACAAGATTTATTGTGATGTGTGTAATGGATATTGTACAGACCAACACAATTTGCTGTAAATTTCTGCATATTACGACAGAGTTTTGTGAAATGTACAGAGCTTGGTCTTTGTAGAAGTCCTGTGTTACTATAGTTCCCAAATTTCTTTTGGCTTGTGATGCCAGAAAAAAAATAAAAATAAATAAATAATTAAGCAACATGTACTTGTGATTCTACATCAAATGTTATAACCTCTGAGTTTTAGAGGCCTGAACAACAAAGTAAATATGAGAAAAGTCAGGTAGCCAAAAATATTCACACATAGAAATATTTTCTAAATCAGCTTTTGACCCCTCTGAACTGTCTTAGTGCCCCTTGAGGGATCCCAAGCCCTAGGTTTGCACCTCTGTGCTGGTAGGTTTCAGCTGGACTCTGAATGATGCAGGAAGCATGTCAGTTTTGGCCAGAATTTGCTTTTTAATCAGAGATCTCTGGAGGTGATGAAGAAAATCTGAATCAGTGACGCTTATCAACAAGAATGCAGATAGACTGAGGCTGTGTGGTGCTACAGGGTGAAAGTATATCTGGTTCACTGCACTTTTAAAGTGTGTTAAAACATCAAGACAACTAAGAAGTGAGGGATGCTGAGGTCATGAATTGTATAATTGAACATTCAGAAACTGACTTCAGCTTTACTGGACACAGTTTAGCCTGGGTTAATTTCTCAGTTAGTCATATTTCTGTACTACACAGCTGACTCAGATAATAAGAAAAGTGTTGAGTTGAAAGACACTTGGAATGGTAGCTGATTTAACTATTAACAGATCTAAAATGAAGTGGAGGCACAAATGAGCAGAGCAGCAGACTTGCAGTGTTGTTGTGTCAGTGGACCGTGGCAGGAAATGTCACGACACAGCTCTCAGTGTGTTTTCATGCCAAATCAAATGAACCAAGCAGGAGTAACTCATCTAAGCATTCACAACGCAGACAAAATGAAAGCCTCACATTCTTTGGTAAAACATTTCTACTACATGCTTGCTGTGTGTTTTTTTTTTTTTCCCCTGAGTCCGATAAAGCTGTGATTTTCTGTGACACTTGCATTGCGAGAAACAAAACAGACCTTTCTTCTGATGAAGTCGAACTTGGTGTCACACTGCATACATCTGGGACACTGGAAGACGGGAAGAGTGGAAAAACAGGATGTTACACAACATGCTGAGCTGGGCAGATTTCAGTTCAACAGCAGCTAAAGTACTATTTTAAAGTTTTGCACGAGTGTCAGCAGCTAGTCAAACCACAATAGGTCTGCAGCTGTACGTGTAAGTAACAGTTAATAGCCCTCATGTCATACAGTCATTATCCACAAGTGATGTAAAGGTTCGTTAGAAGGGTTAATCCCTCCAATTTAGGATTTGTCACTATCTGGGAACCCTGAAGTTGTTCTTACAAAAAAAAACAAAAAAAAAACAAAAAAAACAGCTTGTAAACACTTTAATGTTTTTCTAATTAGTGTGATGCTGTTTTTAAGACGTTCCCCTCATATTCATGCCCTTATACACATTTTCAGCTTCATCTTGAACACTAAAGCCAGTAGATGATAAATGATTAACTTTGTCAGTCTGGTCAAAGTGTCTCTGCGTGCAGTCAGAGTTTACATTTCAGCAGACAGTCAGTCTTTGTGTGTCCTCCTGTAGTTTTACCGCACTGGCACACAGACACAAAGCTTTTGAGGCACGAAGAGCTACCAGAGCAGCTCCTGCTGCTAGTTAGCTAACCTACGTGCAGACGTGCTGCTAGTCAACACTCACAACAAAGGGGAGGTTGTCACTTTGACGTGGACGTACACATCACAACTAAGTTTACAGCTAGTTTTAGCTGTTAACTAGATAACAAGCTCCATTTGCTGCCAGGCTGGCCGTGACAGCCTGCAACGCCCAGTCCAGGGGCCAACTGCGATGTTCCGACGAGCATCAAGTTAGCCGCAGTTAGTAAGGTATCACCGGATGTGGAGCCACTTCACTTCAAAAATAAAAGCATGAGAATCTTACACCCCCCCAAAAAAAAAAAAGTTTGAACAGTGAGTCTAACTGTTTTGTACACTGCAGACATCTGTCCATCTTGTTAGCTACTTGGCTATTAGGTTAATTAGCCAGTTAAGGATTCCCATTTGCTTCACCAGAATAGAAACTAGCCTTCTTTCGGTCATATCACACACCCTATTAAATTCGAACGCACCATAACGCCATCTAAGAATTCACTACCTAAAGTGGCTAAGAGAGAAAAAGCAACAAAAGTGTCACTAAAAATAAAATATACTAAACAACACTAAGAGCACATCACTATAAATATTTACATAAATCCAAGACAGTTGTTATAGCAGTCCAACAACATTCCTGTAGTGTTTAGGTGTAACAGTACAACCTACCATGTCATGAGTTTTAAACCTAACAATTAGCCAGTTTTATAGCCGTTAGAAACATTACAGCAATAAATATTATAAGACTTTTGTAATGCATTAGGAGACAACCTGCAGTTCTTAAAACAGAATTATTAAAAGTGAACAATAAAAAGGATCAAATAGATATATCTTAAATTTATTGCCATCAATAGTGCATTTAATATTTTTAAATGTTTTTAGTTTATTATTGCTGTGTATTGTGTTTTAGCATGCATCATATGCTGACCACTTAGTACTGGAACTAAAGCAATACTAGTTAATCTGTTAGAAAATTAACAACAATATAGTTGACAACTCTTTTAAAGCACTGATTAATAATTCTAAAAGTATAAAAAAAACAATACAAATTAAACAAGAAATATTAAAATATCTACTGCATCTAACTGCTCTGATAAATACATCTGGACTGGACTATTGATCAGATAAAACCAGCTATTTAAACACCTTGTGATCTGGGAAATCATGTTAATGTGCTTTACTTCTGTGTCCCTTGTGAAGGTAATGCAGTGACTGACTATCCGAGTTTAAAAAAAAAAGTTTACTAAAGCATTTTTAAGTTAAATTATGACTAAAACCTGTATCAAGCATCCCTGAAAAAGTTTGTGATTTTCCTGTCAGGTTCACTGCAACTGTTGTACATTCTTTTCAAACGCAGGTAAAGCCATCACGTAAAGTTCTTATTTTAGTGCAACGCCATGCTTTCTAAAATCTAAGGGTGGGAACAGAGAAAAGAAAAATATTAAGAAGAAGCCAAATATATGTATATTCCTGCTGGGTTAGCATAAGGCCGGTTTTATTTTGAAAATATCAAGCGGAAGGGCTTAGTTTAGCTTCTAGTTGTCCGCGCGGTTCTGATAGCTTGTCGCTGTCAAAGCAAACCAGAGGCTCGTTTTACCTCTTTATCCGGGACCCACTGCGGCTCGTCCAGCGAGAAGGGACTGCTAAAGGCGCCGTTTTCCGGGACCATGCGAAGGCCGCTAGGGCTGCGGACGAGTTTCTTCCCGTCAGGCACTGAAGACATTTTCCTGTAGCTTGTATTTCTCCTCTGTGCTCAGTAGAGTCTCCTTCAACCACAAACTCTCATCTGGACACACCCTTTAGAATGATTGACAGGGGGATTAACGAATCAGAGCACAGAATTGACATCACGTGTTTCTCTGGCGAAATGGAGTGTTTTGGCTTCTGCAGCCCCTCCCATTGAAAATAAAATAAACATCAACTGGTTATGGAGGGAGAAATAAAATATGAGCTTTTTTTCTTGTTAAACTAACGCTAAATTTAACACTTCAAAGGTAGATAAAGACTTGTGGGGAAAACAATACAAAAAATCACAAGACAGGAGATTTAACAATTTTATTCAAACACAGTAAAGCTGTACAATTATTTGCTGGAAAAGCATCATTTGTGCCCACATAAAAAAGAGATGGTGTAGATTTAGAGTTATTTAAAAAAAAAAAAAGAGGTTTGTACATATTCTGGTGAGATTTGCTGCAACCATAGTGCTCGTTCTCTCATCACAGTTTCTGTTCTGTTATACTTTGTTACTCTCTAATAACAGCAAAATTAAGATGCCAATTACTGGTTTAAGAGAAGACTACAAGTGAGGGAAAGCAGCAGTTACATGGTCTAGTAGTATCATGAGTGCCAGTCTACACCAGGAAAATTTACTTATTGTAGACAGAAGACACACAACACAGTTGTATTTCATATTAAAATGGAGCTGGGCAGATTTCACAGAACTGTTATGTGTGCTTAAAGCAATCTCATGTTCCATTGAAAAGCAGGTGTTTCAGAAGTGATTTAGAAGAGGGGCTACACTGTGGGGCCTCTGATTTGTGGATTGGTGCAGAGGAGGGAGCTGCATCCATTATATCACCAAGGTTACTCAGCTGACTCTTTCATCAGGTGGGTGGGGCTTCTGTGCTCACAGACAGATAATGCTCTCATTAACATATACAGCAAAGAGTAGGAAAAAAAAATGAAACCTGAAGAGCAGTCTGAAGCCTGAGCTTCAGGGATTACGCTGCACATACACTGACCTCCTTATTTGAACCTCGTTTGATATTTAATATGAGAATCCACCACTGTAACAGTATATGACCAAAAATAAGGAAAAGCATTATACTGTAGGTCAATTTTAATAAGACAGCTTGTATAGGAGGAAAAATTATTTAATCAATCTTGCTGCAGTTCCACTGACTACTGATAGAGGGCAGTAGAAGTCATTTGTTACCATTCACTGCAGACAGGAAGAAAAAAATTATAATAAAATCTGTGATTGAACAAACTGTTGAACCGAGCACGCATGTTAACATATCTGGAATGTGACGGAGATTATTCTCAAAACTTCAAAAATATAACGTGATAAATTATCTAAACGTGCAGCATGTTAGCTACTTAGGTACTCAGAATACACACTTGTGGGGTGAAGTAAGATATTCAGCTTACCACTTTGTTTCCACTGTGCATTTTTTTTTTTTTACATGAATATTATTATTCCTCCTCTGTTTCTCTGATCTAAAGAAATACATCCTGAGAATTTATACATCCAACCATCCACTTTACCACCCAACATACAAAACATGGCCCGCATGCAGGCAGGAGAAATAGCACAAATTACAGCAAGAGGACACACTGGAAGAATTTCAGCTTCACTGCTAGACACTAGAGACACACCATACACTTACACAGATGTATGCATTTACATTCATGTCATAATAATCGCCACTCAGAAATCCTTTTGACTTTTGAAAACTGATCAATAGTCAGTAGTCCATACTGACTACTGAGTATTTTACATTAAAATTTAAATACCAGAAAATTTAAAGCAATTTATATAAACTATACCATATTTATAATATAAAAATTTGTCAAAATTGAAAAAAAAGTGGTCATTCGAGTTGAATTGATTTTCAAAATAAAAGCACACCCTCCACAAAGGCCAGTGCTCTACTTTTAAAGAATGTAACTCAAATGCGTACCTATGCTCAACTGAAACTGTAAAATTTAATAAAGGTCAGGTTACACTTAATTCTTAAATTGCAAAATTTTTAATTTTCTTTTCAAAAATATTAGAAGATTAATTTTAGATTAATTTTGCATTCTGATATTAAACTTTAGCATTACCTAAAAATGAGCTTTCAGTGGTGGTTAATTTTCACAGTGACTGTAGGTAATTCAAATTATTCTTTGCCTCCATATTCAACATCTTTGCCTTTTATCTTGTGTAGACTCCATTTAAAACTTCAGATTTTACTTTTTTCTTTATGTGTTTATATCAGTCTGTGTTGCCCAGTCCATCAAAACCACTGTGCACATTTAATTTAAATATGTGCCTCATTACTTTGCAGGGCCTTAAACAGTAAGTTAATAAAGATAAAACAAACAAACAAAAAAGCACAAAGCAGGCTGATAAGCAGACTGATCAACAGTCGACAAGAAATTTTCACACACACTCCAATAGTTTAAAGAAAATCATCATTATACAGAAAAACACAAAAATTTAATTCTAAAAGAAAATATCCAACATTTCTAAAAATTCCCATCTATTCAACTTGTATATTTACACTTCAGGGATTCATCTTAGATTTTTATTATTTGGGAAATTACAACAGAAAATTAAGAAAAGGGCAAATGCAGTATAATGGTTTGGGACACCTTCATATGAATTATTTCTTCAGGCGTTGACTTTTATTGAATTTAAAGGTCTGAACTGTGAGATGCAAAGAGTTTTTCCAACAAATTAGAGAAATGAAAACCAAAACCTTATTGCACAACCCTGCCACAATAAAAAAAAAAAAAAAAAGATTCAGGAAACATAACAGAGACAATGTACATTGCAGCAAATGCATTAGTCACAAGTCAGTACAACAATCAATGCAGCATAAGATGGGAGTTCATTATTATTTTAAGTCAGTCTGATGTTTCCAGTGTTTCCTCTCAACCGGCTGTCCATACTAAAGATTTACAGCATGTGCTGGGGTTATTGTAGAAATTAGGCACAATAGGGTTTAATGCAGATGTTTTTGGATAACCTGAGACTCTTGGAAAATATACAGATGGAGGGTTAAACCTGATTAGGGTTGGCAGTGAGGACATTTCTAACATTAGTGCATTTTAATAAATTAACTTTGTAACAGTACTCATTTCTAGGTCAATATGGAGGCTCTGCCATTTTTTCCCCACAGTTTCATCAGTTTGAGCTTTTATCATCTTTTTTTTCTTTTTAATTCTTTGTATGCACGTATTTTTAATGTCAAAAGCTGGCACTGCATTTCTCACTAAAATTATAATCTCGATCAAATGTATAATCTTTGCTGAACAAGCAGCTGATTTATTTACATTTTTAAATCTAAATTGAAGAGTGTTACATTGACAAAGGTCTTGTACAGTTGCTAAGGCTGCTTAGCTGTGTTTAGGGAAAATTTTTCATTTCAGAATAAGATTCTCGGTTTACGTAAGGCTGTGTGAAAAAACAAACAAAAAAAAACCCCAAAGCAAAACGGGGAAAAAACAGTGGACTCAGCTGCAAACTACCATTACTACTTAATTCTACAACATCTGCTTATATAGAAAATGTACACTGTAGCAGCTTCTGACCCTGGTGATACAGCAAACCTTTTCATAAATGGACATTTTGTTTCTGTCTGAAAGGAAGAAAAATGAAAGTACCCAGCCCATCCCGAACATAAGACTCCTAACACTAAATATTCCAGCTCTGGGGAACTCTTTAACAATGCACTTAATCCTCGTATTAATGAGAGGGATTTTTTTAACCTGCTGCATGTTATTTCAATTTAATCTTACCACCAGTATAAGATGCTAAATATGCTAAATATATTATATTAAAAAAAATCTCGAGATTAAATTTTAGAATGATCACAAGTCAGCATGTCCATTTAAACACAAAAAATGTTGAGTTTTCTTTTTTCTATTTTTTTTTTTTAAATGATAAATCCTTCAGTATTCATACCAGGATTATGTTCTTTGTTTGATTTGCGCTTTACAGAACTTCTAGCTGTATTGATGAATTCAAGTTGTGGAAAAACATTTCTCTAGTGCGTCATTACATATTAAACCCCAGTGGAGCTCAAAATGAAAGGCTTGCATACCGTGATATTAATATGTTAAGCTATGCCCAGCTAGTTAAAACTAGCTATAGGAGAATATTCCCTCATGTTTTGGTAATAGCGAATATATAGTTATATACATAGATATCTCTATATTTAATTGGAAATTTAAATCACTTCTGAAAATGTTCGTGAAAAGCTCCTGCATGATAATCATTAAAAAATTAATAATTTGCAATTTTGGTTCAACCTTACTCACATGGTAAAGTTTTGTCTTGTCACTAAAAGTCCTGCAAACATTCTCCTGTCATCGCTTAAAAAGTTTGGAGTGACATTAACTTTGCAGTCAGTGTGTGGAACTACAGCCTCAGTCCTGAGAGTGTGTCGACCAGCCTTCGTGTGCTAGTCAATTCACTGATCCTGCTCTCAAGGCTTATTACAGAAAGATATAAAAAGAAACTGTTCAAAGCAGCACAAGGACAGAAACAAATAACGTAATGAACAGAACCCCAAATCATGTAAACATGTAACTTCATACATCAAAAGCTAAACCGTCAATCAATCAACACAGGACGGAACATTTTAGGAAGAAGCAGCTGAGATGAGGGATCCCTGGACAGGTTTCCATTTTTCTGTGAATTGCAGCTGTTGTGATTTATAAATTGTATAACATCAGGTGATTTTCTCAACCAATCAAAACCCAATACAGAACTTCAGCTGGAAATCTGCAGAGTGAACAGTGAAGAGGTGGCAGTTTTAGTTAAATAAAATCATTTTCTAAGATGTAGAATTGTTCTTATTGGCAGAGTTAGAATTCAGTGGACGAAGCCAAACACCAGTCAAGAAACTGGAGTCAAAATGTAAACACTAGCAAAATTTTTTTTTAAGGTTTTACTTCATGAAAGTATATGGACTGAAACGTCCTAAACACATATTGCTTTGTACGTTGTTTTAATGATTGGTATAAATGGAAACAAACATGTTTTCTTTAGTCATGTTTCAGCAAAGCAGCTAATCATTAATGGAGCATCCAGAAGCAAAATGGTGCCTTTAGCCAACTAAAGTGAAATTCAGTGATTCCTGGAAACACTTCAGTGCAACTATATCTAAAAGATGAACATAGCAATAGTGATTTAACCAAATGGTTTTCTGACAATGGTTGTGAAGCCTTGAGTTCAGCATTCTGGCCTTCACAATCTTGTATTTTCTTTTTTTCAAAACGTATTTGGACAAGAGGGAAAATTACCTGGATAAAACTAGAGCTGGCTAGCTGTAATTTCAAAAAGAGATTCTAGCAAAAAAAAAAAAAAAAAAAAGGGGCTCAAAGAAAACATTGTTATTAGAAAAACTGAAGGCCAACTCTAAATAAGATGAAACTGCATCCACTGGTCAATCCAAATTTTTATTATGCATATTTTTAAACCTTAAAAACAATCAAAACAGGTGAGTTATACAAAAGCATGCACTCTGTAAAGTTGCATGAAGATAGAAATTATCTATAAAGACCAAAACATGTACAATTTTTGTTTCTGCTTTAAAGTTAGGCGGGTGTCTATGGAGATTGACTTGATTTGGATGACGAAATGCCGTTTTTGGTCCCTCCTTGAGCTTTTTTTTTCAGGCCCGGAGGTTGCGGCTTGTACTTTAGCAACAACTTTAGCTAGTAAAACAAAAACCAAGCTCATCTCTGCCATTTAAGTCTGCCTATTGGCTTCAACCACTGTAGTTTAACCAATAAGTTTTTAGTCTCTACATCAGAAATGTTTGTAAAACTAAAACTCCACTCTTTGCCTGCCTTTACCAGCACAGGAAAAAAACATTATTATCTAATCTGAGAGGGCAATCACTCACACCAGCACACACTTACATACAGTACACGCACATATATTTGACAGAAACAAAGAAACATACAGCAGGCCACCGTATGTTTATATCCCCCCTCGATATGTACTGATAAAATTACACATCACAAATTGCCATCTGAGAGCATAAACCTTCAAAAGTGCAATGAAAGCCTAAAACCTGTACAATGAGCACTTGATGGTATGTTGCTGCTGTATAATATGGGACATGTGAAGCTTTCACAAATAGCTATTTACAGTGAGGATGGTCAGAAGTTCAGAGATCGGTTCGGTTCTCCGTGACCTTTCACCTCCTCAGAGTGAAAAACCTTCAACGCGCCAGGTTACTGTGGCTGGCACTCAGGTCGCGACTTTGTCTCAGACAATTATTTCGTTCCTGGAGGAAAAGAAATGAGCAGAAATCAGATGGGAATCACACAGTAATTTCAATGTGTATATTTTGCCTTTAGTTTGAGCAAAAATGAGTTTCAGAGTTTGGGCCCTCTGCATATTTGTTTAAATGTTATTGAGGCTGCTCAATTTTTTTTTATAAAATGTGTTGGAAAACAATTTTAACATTTCAGAATTATCTAAAGCTATCAAAAGAATGTGAAAAAACAACCACTATTACTTTCTCCAAAAGGAGAATCTATGAATGTGTGCCTAGCTAGGTTGCCAAGCGCTTACGTGTTTGTTTGCAAAATTGCTGATGTACTTCCTCTTTTCCATAAATCAAATCTGATCTAGCGCAGGAAAATTCCAGCCCAGTGGCAGGCTGGTGGCAGCAATGAAAAAAAGATTTATAGCGCTGATGGTGTCATTTTTCTATAGGTATTGCAAAGAACAAACAGATTCAGATTAATGTCTCTTTAACCAGGTAAGTCATTAAAAACAAATTCCTTTATACAATAGCAGTCTCTGAAAAGGCAAAGCCTCTTGAGAGTAGGTAAAAAGAAATAAGTTAAAATCTGCACAAGGTAAGTACCTTTAATAAAAACTGAGGCCTGTAGCATGCAAGATCATTGGAAACTTATAAAACTATAAAATGGGTGAAATTTAAAGTGTTGCTTTAATTAATTAAGTTTTGAAATTAATACAATTATTTATTCGACCTGCATCATCATGTGTGCATTAAAACCTGTCTTCCTGTACAGTTTTTCAATAAAATTATGGATATAATGTACATTTTCAAAAGCATTATGTACTTAAGCATAGAAAATTCACTAAAATTTAATTAAAAGTTCAAAACTTGCATGTCTTAAAACAGAAGTTAACAATTTGTGTTGATTAGTGAAACTAACGATGAAGTTAGTGATGTTTTTCTTCAACATGTGTAATTAGTGATAAATTTGACACGGCTGCCTAGAGTGAATATTAAAATAAGAGCTCTGGAGGAAACAGTTTATAAAGACATGACAAATGAGAATATGAAATAAAAGATTTAAGTCAAAAAGGTATCTGCAAAAAGTTCTTAATGTTTGTTTACATCCTCTTGACAAAAAATAAAAACGTTAATTAAGACATTTGGTTTTCCTACACCACAATAATACTGATGTAGTGATCCTTCTCTACTTCCTACATTTCCCAGAATGCCTTAAATGAGTATTTGTTGTATCGAGGTACCTCTTTGTGTAGAAACTTTGATTAATTAATGTGAATTTCTAAATGACATATCCTTATCACTCATCACGGGCGCATTAACCACTCAGGGGCAGATGAGCGAAAATTTGATCCCAACTGACCCTCGTTATTGAATAAAACCAAGCTGAATTTAAGAGCTGAAATGTTTGGTGATAATTTTGCAGAAAAACAGAAAATCTGCCTCAGGTTTTTCTACAAACTTTTGTGCCTTTCTTTGTTAATAAATTATATTTAAATCTTAAAACATTAGAGTTTTTGAAAATACTGTAACTTTTTTTCCTGTGTGCCTTTATTCTTGAAATAAATTTCCCAAACCCCAAGTTAGGGTCACAAATGACTAACTAGGTTACCCGATTACAAAATAATACAACACTGGCCACAGCTTCATGGTTATTAATTGCTTAACTTCAATGGCTCTGTTTTATTTTCTTAAAATAGTCATGCACAATTCCCAAATTAGGGAAGACAGAATATTATATTATTATATTATATTGTAGGGTCTTTACCCTAAAATATAAAGCTCCTTGAGGCGACTGTTGTTGTGATTTGGCGCTATATAAATAAAATTGAATTGAATTGAATTGAATAAAGCAGTATTTATCATTTTCTGAAATGATACTTGATGATTAAAAATAGTTATAAACATGTTGTCAAATGATTAATGGATTTTTAATATGAAGTAGCGCTTAAAAACAGGTGTTACTTATCACATTACCACAACAACTTTAATACTTTAGTAACTTTTAATAGTAACACCTTTGTTTACCAACAATTTCATGACAGAATGGCTGCTTCCAAGGAATAATTACAATTATTCCTTGGAAGACAAAAAGCTCCCCTTAATTAACTGATTTCCTTATTTTCCTACAGCTGTAAAGGTACATGAAAACAATAAAGGAAGAGTGTCCTCAACATATTTCTGACCATTAATAAGCATTGGTTTATCGATCTAACGTTAATCTTTGAATTGCAGGACGTGCCCCTGGCATTAAAAGCTCTCTGCAGATACTTTTAGACCCGTATCTTGATACTCTGGCTCCTTACTTGGTAGTGGTCATTCGCAGCCTTGTCCGCCACGTTAAGAACCCCCAGAGAGCTGGCTCGCTTCATGCTGCACCCACATGCAGGGAGGTGGGGTTAAGAGTCAGAGGTAAGGGGGGTGGAGAGTAAGGTGTGAGGATTTGAGCTCAGTGGAGATGTACGTGTTAGTTAATGATGTCTGTGATATTTTCACACACTGATTAGTTTCACAAAAACTTTCCACATATCACATTTATCATGTTTTCTCTTCCGGTTTATGAACGTTAGAAGGCTAAACGTAAAATCTGGTACCACTTTCTCAAAGTTGGTCTAAATCGTAATTTGTGACATTCTTAGTTGTCAATACATGTTTTAATGCTTTACTGATATTTAAGTTATTTGCCAAGGAAGAAATTTTAGGTTGCTGGGTTGTGAAAAATGTCCTGCCTTGTATTTATACCCCTTAAACATGATATAGCTCAGTAATCAAACCACTTTACTTGACCGCTGACTTTTTAGAGAAGTGTAGCAAGCATTTGGAACAATTTATAGATTATTAAATTGAGATATTTCTCAGAAACTGTAGTTATTAATTGTCCTACATTTTCAGGTGGGTAAACACAGTAAGTAATCTATGCTTAGGCTATACATTTAATGGTGCAAGCTATTAACCACTGACCTTTGATGGCTAATGAGAAGTTAAAGCATTAAATATAGGCTTGTGATTTCCATGTGATTCTTAATAAAAAGCCTTAAAATGACTGAAGACTTACTTTGTTTTTTTATAATTGTCTTCTTTTATTGCTGATTTTTTTTTTAAATGTTTATTAATTTTTTGTAATGTTCTATCAGTTTAAAAAATATACATTTTCTTTAATTATCATGTTGATGTTTTTATCTTTAGGCATATTTTTGTTGCTTGTATTTTCCTTTATTTTATTTTGTAATCTGATATGTTTAATTACAGTTTTGTATTTGACTAATTTACTTATCAGTCTCCAAGTCTCCTTCGGTGCATTTTCCAGTGGCTTGTAAAGCACTTCTCAGTTTATATTAAAGATACATTAAGTTTGATGGACCAATTAGACATTTCTTTTAAATTTTATTGATTCTATAACTACTATAACTCAGCTGTCAGAGAGACCGTTTTAAATCTGGCAACCTAAAATTTACTCATATTGCCTTATATACAAATTATTTTACAAGGCTTTCCCTAATAAGAAAGTGGTAACAGATTTTATTGAAGCAGTGTAACAGTCTTAGCTGATGAGTGGTGTACACTGATATTTACACTCAGTGAAGTTCATGCACACACAAACACACACACACAAAACCCCTGGTTTCAGTACAGTGACACTGCAGAAAAAAATCCATCCTGATGAGAAATGCATTAAATTTAGCACATTATCTCATATTATCTAATATCATTATAAAATGGAATAATAATATACTGAATACATAGACCAGGTAATGGGATAACTGAAACTGAAGATTACCTAAAGGGAGCAAGTATATCCTTTACAGTAGCAATTAAAAATCTTATATAAGTGTGTTATGTAGCTTCTTGATAGTGAATAAGATTTTAAATAAAACTGCTAACACTGACATTGAGATAACAAGCTCAGACAAAACACATAAACCAAGTCAGTTGAGGGTTGTTTTTTTTTTTTTGTATTTTCACAGTGTTTTTTATGTTAATCTATATATACTCCCAAAAACAAGTGTGCTTTGGGGAGTTCCTGTTCACTTTGTGTTGCTGAGGTAAGAGAGACTGGTATGACCAGTCTCTCTTACCTCTCTATATCTATACTGTAACCGTCAAAATTCAGTTTGGGTTAAAATACACAAAAAAAAGTGTCATTCTTAATATTTTCAACACATCTAAAACAAGATTCCTTTGCTGGTGGGAAGATAAAACTTCAAGTTTTTGTTTTTTTTTAAATAAACTGCAGAATATTGGTCTAAAACCCCAAACAGAATTGGTGTAAAATTGTTCTCTGGACTTTTTTTTTTTATAACCTAACAATATTGTCACCATTCCTTCTGATCCAGTTGGTCCAGTCGAGTTAGAATACACTGCTGAGATGCATTTAGTGCTAATGACTCCTTTTATAAGGCTGATTTCTGACTCTACCCGGTACTGGTTGTGAGCACAGCTGTAGCAGTTTTGCCTGACTGCCTGTGAAGCTAGCTATTGTTCAGAGTTATGGTGCTACAGAAATGTTGAGCTATCTGAATTTGCAGCACTTCTATGACAGATGTGTCATAGCTGGAATTGTAACAACCAAAGCACCGCCATGACTTCCTGAGGCTGCAATCATAGTACGAGTTACATGTTTTGATAGATAGCTAGACACAGACTTTAGTCTGAGCTACTACTCAGACTGAGGGTGAAAAGACCCTCATACTGTTACAACAAGCTGTGATCATAATGCATTATACTGTATAGTAATATAGCTAAGTATTTCTCTATGCAAAGTTACAACAGAACAGGAAAAAGCTTTCAGGTGCTCTCTAGATTAATATCATGAAACTGCAACATCCTCGGTTTTGTTCTTTTGCTCCATTTTCTGTCCAAACTGCAAACTCTCAAACAAAATTTTAAGAAATTTCTAATTTTCAAAAAGTAAAACACTGTACAACAGTTAAAATGGACATTTCTGCAGTGATTTACTGAGAACCTATTGGTCATGATGATGATGTTCATGACAACCATCATGTCCATCATCCTCAAGAGCCACAGAGAAGAGCAGCACCAAAAGGAAAAAAGGAAACAAGTAAGCACAAATATGAGGCATGCAAGTAGGCGTTCAAATGGAAGGAAAAAACATTTATTTATAAATAAAATAAAACCAACATGGCATTAAATTCTACACAGGAACAGCCATGCAGACAGGTTGGTTTTCAAAATAAAATTCACAAAGAAAGTGAAAATAAAAATCCAAAGCTGTGTAAACTAGAATATATTTCAGTTGAGATAAGAGATAAACAATCCAAAGCCACAAAATGCAATAAATAGATATAACTATTAGTGGTTAAAAACAAACAAACAAACAAACAAGAGTCCCACTGGCATAACAAGCATAAAGGCAGTTCAAAAGCAGACATTAGTAGTTTGTCTCATTGCAGATGCTCTTTCACATGGCCTGTGAATGCAAGTATTATTTTCCCATTTCATCAGTTAGTTCCCTTTGGTTTTCTCCTTTATTAAGTTCAGGTTTGGTCAGAACGACAAAGGTATTCTAAAAATATTATTCAAACGTACAGATGAAGAAAGAAAAAGTGCAATGTTTCCAAAATAAAGCCATAATATAACAAGATTTTAATACTCTGAAGTTATAGATTTCACCACTAAGCACCTCGTTGTTGTAGATTTTTGTTTATTGCAATGAGACCCACCAAGAGGAACCCTGTGCACATTATTATCAATAGTTAAGTATTTAATAAAACATACCTACATTTGTGAAATGAACCAGTTCTGGCCTTTAACTCTGGTTGCTTGTAAATTCCACACAAACCTGAACTTCCCCACATCATTTAAAGTGGAGCAAAAAGACAGTAAACTACACTTTTCACTGACTGGGGTCTCAATGCCTCCTGCAATAAACGACTGGATGGCGGTTTTTGCAAGCTGCTGTTGAACTAAGTTAACATTTTAAAGTAAAAAGACCTCCTGCAGCAGAATGAGAGCTGGTGCTTTAGATGAAGAAGTAACCTCCTTAGAACAAAGAAAACTGTGCTGTGTAAAGGTTTAATAGTGTATTTTAACCCAAACTATGGTCTTTTCATAAAACTAAACAAATGGCAAGTAAAAATGAGACAATGAGCAACAGTGGTCCCCAACCAGACTCTGAACTCCACTCACCCAGACAACAGTGGGGTGTGTTTATTCCAACCCCACCCAACTATTTCTTAACATGAGACTTTCTTGGTCCTGAAAAATGGAAGCACTTGGATATAATCATGTAAGTATGTTATGTAGGTTGTATGAGATGGGAGGCACAAATGACCAATATGACTGTTTAGCTGGAGGATTTGTTGGACACGTGGCACTTCTAAAAACATATCTGTGCTATTGTGACTCTTCTTGAACTATTAAGACAAGTTTAGCAAAATATTACATTTTCTTCAAATATTAGACCCTTTTATGACACCTTAAAAATGATTTTTTTTTTTTAAAAAAAAAAAAAAAAAAATTCACTTTTTTTCTTTAAACATTACCACTTATCTAAAAGTAACTTTTCAGGAAATATTACATTTTTCTCAAGATATACCCCCCCCCCCCTTTTTTTTTTTTTTTTTTTTCCATCTCC
>VUQI01061434.1:24080-34846 GCA_015106735.1 Paratilapia polleni
TTTTTTACACGGTAAAAGGGTGTATGTCAAATTGACAGCTATGGCTGCTAACTGCTCTCAGTTTTTCAGAACTGTATATGAGAATATGTGAGGACTGCTCCTTTCCTTAAATAGTGCAATTTAACGTCGGTTTCAAATCCCTAAATGACTTATTCTGCAGTCAACTGTACTAATTCATATTCTGAGGGATCAGGGGGACCACTAGAGTTTTTTCATCGAGTTATTTTCAAGAATAACTTTAAAACAAAGAGCACGTCCAATGTATGTAGCAGTTACTCATCAAATGATAACCATCACCCAGACTTACCTCAGAAATCAAATCAGATTATCTAGATGGAAAGAACATAATATGCTATTGATTTGTGACAAACTTATCCTTTGGGAGATTAAATAAAATGTGCTTTTTTTCTATTGGAATTTAGCCTGTGGACCGTGGAAATGGTGGATCTTCATGCTTCCACTTAGCTGAAGTTAAATTACTGTTGCTGCTTCTGAGCGGTATTAAAGTTTAGAGCTCACTCAGTTATGATGGCACACACAGAAAAGAGAAGGAACACACAAAGAGGCGACAGGCACAGGTTCAGGTGAGCAAAGAGTTTAAGTTTTATTAGAAGTTAAGAAAGACAAACTGTAAGATGCACAAACAGGACAGCACACGCAGAAGATTAGTAGCAGGAGGTGAGATCAGATCGACAAGGAGACTAATTTAATTCCTAAACTTTCAACAAATGCAACAATAACGCTTGTATACAGCAAATGCTCTGTAACCCCCCCACCAACCCTGACAACTATATACACGGATATACAGAAGGTAAACAGAGAGAATGCACAAGGTTTAGGCTCTATATCGGCAAAAGCTTCACTTATTTCCAGACACAACCTGACATCAAGTGGAAAACCTTCAACTGTTCCAGCTTTTCTTCGCCGCCCCCCCGAGTTAAACGTTTAAATTCATTGTGCATTAGCCCTGATCCCCTTTATGTGTCCTCTTACTGACATCACAACATGTTTTTGTCTGATATCATTGCAAACAGATGACACAGCACAGAGTGACACAGTAATGACTAAACTAACAGGAGCAGAAAACTACAGAGCCACAATCAACGGTGCTCTTGATCATGCTGACGAGTTAAGTCAATGTTATTTACAGCGTGTTAAGTCACTACTGTATGAGATGTTTTCAGTTACAACTACAGATTTTAAAAGTTAATGCTGAATTAAACTGCATGGATGATAGAGGACAGATGAGAAGCTTCTAACCTCCACAGAGAGAGAAAGACAGAGAGGGAAGGAGGCTTTAACTCGGACCATCTTAGACCTGGAAACGTATCAGGAGTGCATCTTACAAAGGTTGCACTTTAAGTAGTTGTGTTGTGTTTTTTCTTTGATCAACTGACCACAATGTCAACAGAATGTCATCACTTTTGCTTCTGTACATGCGTTGGCCTTCAGCCTTTTCCCATTAAAGAGGAATGTAGTGTTGAAATCTTTTGATTTTCTTGGGCTAATGAAGTTTGGGGCTTAAATTAAGTATGCAAATTAGCAACATTTGCATCTGGGTTGAACGCAGGATGCAATGTGCACACAACAGGAAATGCAGCAAACACTGTTTACAAGTTGCTGCAAATTGATACAATTTTTTCTTTGCTGTTTAATTCTGCTCACTGCTTGAGACAAAGGACCGCTGGACGTAAGCATGTGTCCCCTTGTTACATTTGGCATCTTGTTGTGGTCATTTTGTGCGATTTTCTGCCCCCCCAGCCTTTAAGACCTATGGACCTGTTCAGCAATACTTTTGTGGTTTCGTGCATTTTTCACTGATCTCTTTTTAATCACAAAGAACAGTTCTGACCAAAAGCTTGCTCACATCTGCTACTTAAAAATACCACAATAGCCCACTTTTGGGTGTTTTTGGTACTGTTTGGATTAACTATTGGTGACATGACAGTGGAACAGAGCTCCAAGAAACTAAACAACTTTAACTGATGATACTGTGGTCAGATTTGTTAGTACAATAACAAAGTTCCCATTTTATAGTCCAGGTCAAAATGGAAAGTTAAAGGAGAGTTTGGTGTAAGGACTTTGTGTCAATCTCCCCACACAATTCCTCCAACAATAAGTCTACAGGCAAAATGAAAGCACAGTTTAAAGATACAGGAGAATGACAGAAGGAGGGGAAGCAGAGAAGCAGAGTTAAAGGACAAGGAGAAATATCAAGGTACGAAGTACAAGTTTAATGTTGCCATAAGGAAACATCACCCCAGTCCTCTCCCACCCGCAGCAGATACACATTCTAGTACAGTGCTTCAGCACAAGTAGGAAGCAGAGGGTTGAATTCAGACACACAAGCTGTCTCCTTATTTCCCCCAGAACCATTTTCACACAGTTCCTGTTTCCCCCCAAAAAAACCCCAACAGAGAGCGGGGTGTAAAAGTAACATTATCGCTCTGGTTGAACCTGGTGTGAAGAATCCTGCCACAGAAAAGAGAGTTGAAGAAAACTGCAAAGCTGAAGGGGTTGAGGCGAGGTGAGGCGAGGCATCCGTCATGCAGAAGACAAATTTTTAGAACCACTACAAGGCATCTGGAGTTATGCCTGTCAATCAGACAGAGCAGATTGAAAAGAGAAAGAAGGAAATGCAAACAGTAAAAGAGAGAAGAAAAAAAAGACAGTAAGGTGAGATACAGACACAGAGGAGAAATTAAAGAGGGGTGACGGTAAGAAAAGAAAAAAGGAGGGATGCATACACGACAAAGACTGAGAGGTTAACAGACAGACCAGACACAGTGTCTCTCCACCACCCTGTGCAACACATGGAAGATGAAGATCAACAAATCTATAGGTACACCATGAGAAAGAAAACCCAGCACTGAGTCCAGCATAGTTATGCTTAACTAGTAATTATTACAGTGACATAACTGGATCATTATCTGTTTCTGATGATTTGTTGGAAAGAAAACAACAACATCAGAAACAACATCAGGAGATTTGTCTCTCACTGGCCTCAAATCAGAGCCATTTGCAAAGTGCATGTAATTAGCGGAACACTGAATGGTCGTGTTTCATAACCACCAAAATCTGCTCACCACTAGTGCTTGTAGCACTAACCTTTGGGTTACAGAGATTGTCATAAACATAACAGTAATAAAACTCTGAATGTAATTTTAGGAGGGTTTTTAAAAAAAAAAAAAAATGCAGTTCTGTGTTCAAGACAAACCTAGTTTACATGGAGAAATCCAGGGAATCCCTGGAATGTTAAATCTTATTTATACAAGTAGTCATTTTCAAAGTATGGGAAACCCATCAATTCCAGGAACCCAAAAAAAAAAAAGAAAAGAAAAGAAAAGAAAAAAAAGAAAGTCATGACACACAACAGAAGATAATCAAACTAAATCCTCACTGAATACTGAATTTTCAGAAGGATCATGTAGGATAAGATATTTTTAACAGAATAATCAGCTTACATTACGGGCTCTGAACTACAGTAACATTCTGCTCCAGCCTCCTTAAGTTTCTGGTAGAACAAAAATACCCAGACAGTGTTATATTCCTTCTCCAAAACCATCGGCCATTTTCCACAGCCTGTTCCAGAAGGCCTCAGGTCTCACCCACTCTCAGGTCAAAACCTCTAAAACCCAGCACCAAACCAAAATGAAGAGGCACTGACTGACTCTGCAGAGAGTAGAGAAAAAGACGTTGTGGTCCAGATGTGTGTCCAGACACATTTAGCAACTTCGGATTCCTGTTTTAGGTGCAACAGTCAAAATCTAATAACAAGGACATAAGTGGCTGAATGAGCCTCAACATATTAAAATACAGGCAGCAGACAGCTAATGTCAGGGTGGACACCTAAACGACTGAATACTCTGGTTATAATACTCAGTTATTAGGATGATTTATACATTACCTCGAAATTAACCGTTCATAAATTTAACTCTAAACAAAGTACCTTGTATTCATTTGGTAATGTCCCCAGGCTCTTATTTGGGCAGTTATTTTGAAGAATTATCTAAATTAACTTTAATTTCAATGGTCACCGGGGCATAAAAACTGCGTTTATAAAACAGGAATATTCACATGTTTGGTTTCAGGTACAGAGGACATGTCAGTGTGTTCAATTTAGAGTGCATAAAAAAATTTAATAAAAAAAAGGAAAGTAACAATCCAGATTCAAAGTCAAAATAGAGGGCTAAAGTTAAGCTGTAACATCAAGTTTGTAAGAGAATCTGAAAATGCAAAGAAATAAACTGGACAAAAAAGAGCAGAGAGAACATGCCTCAGTATCCACACTTTCCAAGGTTAGTGTGTTTTGTATGAATTTACATGGACAAAAACCATTGTGTTGTGGAATTCAATCATGAGAATCTCATGTGTCAGAGAGGTGTTATGAATGGATACCCATTTCTATCTAACACAACTCTGAGAGTGCAGGGCAAAAAAAAACAAAAAAACAAAACCAAACAAACAAAACAACAACAACAAACAAACAAAAGAAGAGGACAGAAACTACACACATAGCTCGCTGTTAATTCTGTCTGATTATAATTATTTTAACTCAACTTGCAGGCTTTGCCACTAGGTGGTGCTTTTACACTGCTCAATCACAGAGAGACACTGTGTCTGAGTCCAGAACATAGTTCATCAACACATATCAGCAAGGTTAAACTTTGTTAGTGGAGCACAAAATAAACAGAAGGGCTGCAGGAAAGAGACATATGAGAGCAGCCAGACAGATACGCTCTATTTTTTGTGAAACTAAAAATGTTGCTGTTTTTTTTTTTTGGCTACAGAAGAAGCTTGGCTGAAAGTATTAACTATTTATCATTATTGAGTAATCTACTGATTATTTTCTTATTGACTGTGTAGTCAAATGTAATCAAATATTTTCTGGAAAGCCAAACTGCTATGATACTCCTGAAGATATTTATTGTCCCAGAAGATGAAGAAAAATAGCTGGAAGCAGTACATTTTTGGTAATACAAGTCAACCAAATGATAATCGGAATCTTTTGTATTTTAGAAGATTTATCCAGTTTGAAGTGTTCCATCCTCTCTGGCTGCTAACGTGCTTACAAGGCAAACGAATGGAAAAGAATAAAGACCAGGAAAGTCACACTTTACATTCTCCGATGGCAGATCATCATACACATCGAAGATCAGAAACATAAACACATACATACATGCAGATCACCAACATCAACACAGAAGGAGTACAGTACAGAGCCCATGTTGAGTCAGATGAAAAGACTGATGAGTCACAGACTCATTTATATTAAGTGAGAAGAGAGAGGTTTTCACAGCTGCCTGTGGAAAGAGCTGAAGTGGAAGTGATGATTTGTTTGACAGGATGAAAAGCAAAATGTAGTCTGACAACTGCAGGGAAGCAGTGAAGGATAAAGATCCCTAGACATATCTGTTTTTAATCCATCTAATATTAGAAATATAAGCCAACAGGCTCTGATATTATACAAGTGCAATATAGAGGGATTACAACTTTTTTTTTAAAAAGTTATATATTTTTCAGACTGATGTTGGAAGTAGAACAAAACTGATGTTTTTGCTACTGTAGACATTTGAAATTAAGATTATTGCATACTAATCAGACATAAATAGTGTATAAATATATAGACCTTTATATACACACACAGTATATAAGCATATATATCAAAAGCAGATTAAAAGTAGCTTGCAGTTTCACTTTTTTAATCTCAACTCAAATGCTTCAAATAGAAAAAGCAGGAAGCAGCAGTTTCAGTCTACTGTTAACATGCACTTAGAGGGCCTTTTTGTTGTTATCCTATAATATATTAACTATTAATTCCCAGTATAATGCACCTACTGCACTGCTGTATATATCTTTTGCAACTTCTAGTTCTCTGTATATTCAGTTTTCATTTACCTCTGTACATCCTGTTCCTCTCTAACTCCCTGGCTATCTTATTGTGCTGCTGTAATGTAAACCCTCCCTCTTAGGATCAATAAAGTCTGATTTCAAATCAAATTAAAAGTTGATTGTTGATAGATTGTTGTCCTGTATTCATACCGACTTTATTTACTGTTAGATCAAAGAAGATTTAAGGACAAAACAAAAACTCTTGCCAGATCTTCCATCCAGCTAAAGCTCTTTCCAGATGAGCCCGGCTCCTTTCCTGATATAAATAGGTCCAGAGATCTGCTGGCGATTGTCTGCGGGAGGCTGTGTGCTAATAATTCGTTGACAGGACACAGTTTATAGGCACAGCTATGTGTCACACCATACCGCCCGCAAGGACTACAACCAGAGGTGCAGGAGGAGATGCTGATTGGTTGTTCAGGGCACTATGACTACTGTTGCTATGTGAGCAGGCCAGCTCTAGGCAGCAGCAGCAGCAGCAGCACCAGCCTTTTAGAAATAAGGTGGTGAGCAGCCTACAGCGACCCTATAACTACATGTTCTGTCACTGCAGTGAGTAGAGGGTGAAAAAAATTCTGCAGATACTCTGAAATGTAGCAGCTCAGGTAGAAATGTGGCTCTGCTGTTGAAGGAGCTGAGTGGGTGGTGTCAATGTGTGTGACCAGAGGGGTTTACTGATTTTTAAAGCTTTAGAAGTTAGTTGGAAAAGCTCTACAAAAAGAGTTCAGTGAAAATATGTAACTATGTACAACACTACGAGTCACCTACTGTAAAGGATTTAAGCTGCAGCCAAGTGAACGCTCCAGCAGAGCATCTTTTCACTTGATGTCATTAATCAAAGTCAGCGTAACAGTGAAGTACAAGCAGTAACTACTGTGGGAGAACAGAGTAACTGTGACTGTCAATCAGGATTATCAGTGTAGCACAGTACAATCTGATCCTTTTTAGCCAGTGTGACAAGATTTAACTGAGAGAAAGTCCTGATTCAAATGTTTAATTTAGTCATAGATGAAGGAACAACCTCACTGTATCTTTCTTGACAAAAGTCACTCATAGAGGAAGATTAACATTTAAATATCCATTATGTATGATGGCTCCTCAGTCTGACAATACACTTAGAAGTAACCATCAGTTGGTTTGTCTAACAGCAAATAAAATAATCCAATCCAAACCAGCTCAATGCAATCAAGCATGAACATTTACATTTGCAGTTATTCCAATTTCTGTGCTTGTAAAACTTTACCAGACTAGATTAATTGATAGATGGCTTCAGTCCAGAAAGATATAGGCATTGTATCATGTAAACATGTCTGTGTCCCTGGTTTGAGGACTCTTAGTAACGTGCTGAGGGCTGTGTACTGTACTTACCCCGTTCCACTCCACGCTCATACTCACTTCCTCGCCGCCGTCCGGCCCGCTCTCGTACTTCACCGTATCAGAAGTCAAACTCTCGCGGCTTCGCTGCTTCTCACGGGCCTCCGGCTCGCTCAGCACCTCAGCCACGCGCTGCTTGTGCACATTGTCCAGACCCTGATATGTACAGACAACAATAAATGCCAATTCAACTAATCCAATTAAGCACAAGTCGAGCTTCAGCACAGCCTCACTTACAGGCATACAGCTGTCAGCAACAAGTACTAATTCATCCAATCCAATTAATATTAAATCTATAGACTTCTACCACCTGCTGCTCTAAACTCAGGTCCTGGCAGACACTGATCAGCAGTCACAACTGATTCAAACAGAACAAATAAAAAGTAAACCTGAGAGATGACAGAAAATGAAAACAAAATACCATCTAATTATTGGCAAATTCACTTGCTAGTCACTAGAAATTTTATAACATAGTTTCATGAAAAGTTCAATATGGAACTAGTGGAAACCAGTTTAAATGCCTAGGAAACCACTGCCCAAAGCTAAGAAACAAAGCAGCCCATAACAGATAGTAAGCCATTAAAGCTGTCAAAGCTAATAAAAGGTATAATTTTTATCTTTAGACAGAGCCAGTCTAGTTGCCCCATCTCCGGTGTCTATGACACACTAAGTTAACGATCTTCCAATCCCAGTTTGTGCCCCTCACGAAATATCAGACATTCATGTTACTTCATCTAAATGTTAATTAACCAGTTATGTTTGAAAACTCAGGAGGTAATTTTAAATGTCTTACTGCTGTTTTGATTATATTTACACAGGTCTTATAGAGTTAAAGGGCTTTCTTTTTTAATATTCCGAAAACGAGGTGCAAATTGGAGTTTGGTGGATGAACTATTTGTTGCTACCATCTTGTATCTTTATGTATGGACCCAATACAGTGGAACTCGAGCATTAAACCCGTGATGCCATTTTAACTAAATTAACTTTTCTGTTCAGGATCAAGTTGGGAACATTCGGCACCGATTTGTGTAATTAAAGCTGGACCGATGATACGGTTACACCACAGTGTGGAGTATTTTCTGTGACCCTGCCTGAGCAATAAATTATTCAAGGAGGGAAAAACAAACACAGGACATCAAAGTGCAGAACAGTCATGTTGTCAGAGCCTAGATGCTTATTTTACTTTTATTACACCTTCTCCCACTTATCCAAATGCTTATCAAAGGTTACACTAATAAAGGGATCAGATTTTACCTTGAGAAAAAATTACAATGCTCCAAACGTATCAAAGAAAATTTGTGGTGCTGAAACAAGTTAGTTAATAGCCCCCAAAGGCATGTCTGAATTCACCCAGAATGCTGTACAGGTAGTTACAACTGAATTACTGTAATAATTATAAAAATGTCATTTTAGTTTCTACAGCTGTAAATTCAGCAGCACAATGGGAATTTGATCTTAGTATCGTGTGTGTTACCGTTACTTGATGTTAAAACCTTGAAGAAAAACCTAATTGAGGATAAAAGCTGCAGGACTTCTCTTGACTCATTTCCACAGGAGACTCCACTTAGTCTTATATGCAGCATGCCATCACAGTCAGCTAAAAAGCTACATTCCAGGCTTCAGGACATCCGAGTGCATCATCTTTTCTCCAATTTCACAGCAGTTTACGCATTTTCTGCCTTGTAATCTCACACAAATGCTCACCAGACCTGTTTCATCTGAGCCCTGATAACAAGTCATCTGCTGCTAAATCTACATCGACAGTGACGTCTTAGCTTAGTCACATTAACCAGAGACCACACCTGCTTTCTGGAACGCATCGCGGCTTCCTCCAGAGTCTCAGCCGCCTCAAACTTGCCCTGCCGCTTGTAAAGGGCACCCAGATTCTTCAGGGTAGTGGTAACTGTGGGGCTGCAAAGATAAGGAGTGGAAATTTTGAGAGAATCATTTTGGTGAAAGGAAAAAGAAACAAAAAGTAGGCCATTCTCAAATTTGACAGTAGAAGAATAACAATACAGAGACATCTCAAACTGTCTTGTTCTACATTAGGCATTGTTGGTTTAATTACTCAGGGCATTTTGTTATCTGTAAACATTTAAATACGTGCTGTGTCACTTTGTTGTGTCACCCCTATTTGCTCAGCAGAAACAAACTTACCTGTCAACTTTGCAGGCTTTGTACCAGCCTCCATACTCTCCAAATGGTGACCCGTCCTTCTGCTTCCCCTGTGACACATCAGTTTACAAAAACAAGATTTAAGAAGTCTGCATATATGAACTAATAAATCAGACATTAAAGAACAGAAACCAACCCATTTCTTTTTTATGTGGTCACAGTGTACATGAAGAGGCATTTAGCAGTGAGATTTCAGTTGGATCAGGACTCCTTCCTGTTAACAGCTAAACCCCTTAAACCGTGAAATGAACACTTAGTTGGGAAAGTCAGGTACTCACCCCATCATCAGAAGTGAGCAGTTTTTACTAAGACTTAATCTCCTAATCCAACTCTTTGTAAAGTCAATCCTTCCTATTCCACATTAAACAGAACTGTCAGAGCAGTTCAAAGCTACATTTTTTTTTTTTTTAAACTTGACACACTTTATTACTGAATGTGTGTGATGCTGTCTAATTTTAACGTTTTGTGGATAACACCTTAAATAAGGTGTTAACCTTAGTTTGAAAATGATCTGTTGCAAAGACTCACCTTGCTTTGTTCCTCTCTTTCCTCAGCATGCATCCAGATTGGTTTGTTCTCATCTGCAGAGAAACAGACAGAATCAGTCCTGACAAACTCAGATAAGCAGCAGGAGAGACTTTTGAAAAGTCATGCTGGCTCTAAAGTGCAGTTTTTTTCCCTTTTCTCCACTAAAATGATAATAGCAGCCTGAAAATATTAACCTTTACTTCAGAGGAGTGCAGGGAGTGTGGAAGAGGTGTCAATTTGTTTGTGCATGCTAACTCTGCAAGTTACTCTAGATTTAAGCTATTGTCTGCAATTTCTGAAATGTTAAAAGACTGTGTGTGTGCACTTTGTACCGTCAACGGAGCCAAACTCCTTCTCATGAGCGCGGGTTAGGATTTCTTTATACAGGGTCTCAGCCTGCTTGAACTTGCCCTGCTTCAGGTAACAGGACGCCTGAAGAACACAAACAATAAGAACCAGTATGACACTGGGAATGAGGAAACTAGAGCAAAGTCAGAGGTCGCTCTTCAGCAGTCAGGTTCAACAATGGGCTGTCAGTAATGTACGGGAGAACCTTTGCAGGATTAATAGAAGCTGAATTTAATGTTTGTTTGTTTTTCTCTTTTATTTTATTTAAAAAAAAATAGAACTATTAGGACTGCATTTAAAGGCAGTTGTAATTTTTCTCCCATTGGTAATTTGTGTAGATATTTACATTTTTTTTTTTTTTTTTAAATTCTATTAACTGACAAAAACTTCCATCTCTCTCACCAGGTTGTTCTTGGTCTTGGCCACGTTGGGGTCATCTGGGCCCAGTT